>PVJH01042264.1:0-14432 GCA_004026705.1 Nesogale talazaci
CCAGGCTGTGGGGCAGAGACTGAGAGGTAGCCTGGCAGCCCAGCAGGCCTGCAATGTGATGGAAGCAGTGGGGTGGGAGAGCAAAGGAGACCCACGTTCTGAGGACAGACCCTCCCTAGCCCCGAGAAGGTTAAAGCAGCCCAGAAGACAGAGTTCGGAGGCAGGGTGAGCAACCCCGGGGGTGCTACAAGAAGCAGTCGCCGGGCTGAGCCCTGGTGGCGTGGTGGTTGTGACCTTCTTGTGTGAGATGTATACATGTATCTTCACTGCACGAATGCGCCTGTGGAATCCGCGAACAGGTGTGGGGGCTGGCCTTGGCCCACACTGAACTAGCCACTTTTTTCATGGAACACAGCTTTAAAAAAAAAAAAAAAAAAGTTAGGGCTGAGCCCCGGTGGCGTCGTGGTTGTGCGCGGGACTGCGGCCCACTGGGACGGAGGTTCAATTCCAGCCGTGGGGCTGGGCCTCCTCCTCCCACCACCAGAGGGCAGTGATGCCCCCAAAACAAAACAAAACAAACAAACAAGAAGCAGTCAGCTGAGGGCCCCTGCAGGTCACATGCACTGCAGGTCAAGCCAGCCAGGGGTGGCAGGTGGCAGCTACAGATGACACAGATCCAGGGCTCAGGAAATGTGGAGGCCGATCCCGGGATCAGGATCCCTGTCAGGCCCTGCTACCCAGTCTCTGTTCACTGGGCTGCCTTCCTAGAGCCAAGGCTGGGTCTTTGCGGCCCTCACACCCCTTTGCTCGTCCTGCTGACATCACAAGAGCTGGCGTGGCACTCCTTGCGAGATGACCGTCGCCGCGCGTCCATCTGGTTGCTGCTAGCTGCCCCAGGGGGGCCCTGACTCGTGGTGACTATGTGCTCGCCACAGGGTGGAACTGTGCCCGAGGGCCATGGGGTGGGGGCCGACTACCAGTCTCCAGCTGATCACTAACAGCTTGTGCCCCTCAGGCTCCCGTGTCTCTATCACATGCAGACAGAGCACCCGTAAATTCTGCATCTTTACATTGTCCCAGCATCCCTGGGAGGGAGGTGCCATGCGTACGCCCGTGCCACCTCCACAAAGACCAGGCCCTGGGAGATGAAAAGACCCGCCTGATGCCACCTGGCTAGTAAGAGTGAGCGCCGGCCTCGGACGCGGGCATCTGACGCTGAGTGCCTGCTCTGCGCCAGTGCTCAAGTGGCTCTTTCGTGCTAAAGTGCCGGGCTGAGGCGACTTCGCGTTTCTCACGCTGTTTTGTTATTTAGCAGCAAATCTTGCCTCAATGTTTGGTTCTCCCCTTGGCCCGAATGGGTTGCCACTGGGTGGGTTGGTGAGGGTCGGGGCTTGAAGCCTCCAGCCTGGGCCCTGGGGCCAGGGAGCCAAAGCAGGCCTGCAGGCTACACCCCCCCCCCCACCCCCAGGACCTTTTGAAAATCTCCAGGCTGCTGGCTGCCTGCTTTCTCTGCCAGCGCTGGCATCTCTGCACTTCTGGAAAAAGCTGACTCTTCCTTCCCCACCCCAACGGGGAGCTTCTCCGCGGGGCTGGTGTCATTTGCTAAGCAGGGAAGACTCTCCCCAAGTCCACTGCGGCAGGCCTGGCTCAGCTGCATTATGTTGGGGTCAGGTCCCTAGTAGCCCTGGTCTCCTCTCCAGCCAGCTCACCTGGTCCTGCTCCATGCGACACATAGAATGGATGGCGTGCAGGTTCCACAAGCTGCCCTCAGAGGTGGACATGAAGACCAGCTGTGCGTAGCTCTTCTCTGTAACACACAACACCCCCCCCCCCACACACACACATACACCGCTTGAACTCAGCCTACAGCCCCCAGCCCTGGGCCCACCCAAGGAAAGCTGCATACTCGAGCCCAAGAGGTCCAGGTGGTCAGAAGCCTGACACCTGGCCTTGGGTCTGGATTGCCCCAAACTGCCCACCCCGCCTCCAGTCAGTTTGAACAGCCTTCCTGTCTGCAGCATCTGAGACTGGCTTCAGCCGCCAGCTGCCACCCCACCTCCAGCTGGCTACCTCCCCTTTCCACCTGCCAGAATTTGTTTTCCTCTCTTAGCAGGCAGGTTGGGGGCTGGCCAGCTTACCAGGGGGGCCGCAGAAGAAGTTCTCCTGCCTTCTGTCCTCCAGGGGCTCGACCATCCTCCGAGGCCGGGCCATGCCATCTGGGGCAGTGCGCCAGGATGCGGGGCTCAGCGTGCCCGGGGAGATGGAGCTAGGGTAGAGGGAATCGCTATGCCAAGAGTCGTTGAAGGGCGCAGGGTTCAGTGGAGACCAGAAACAGCCCCCAGAGGGCTCTGGCAAGCACGACTGACTGTCACTGAGAGGGGGGTGGGGGGAAAGGGACTGGGGGGAGGTGTCACCCGATGGCCCCTCCCTGAGGACCTCAACCCTCCTCCCTCTCCTGACCACAGGGATAAGGCAGGCCCTGGCACCTGTTCAGCTCCGGGTCGGGAGCAAAGGAAAGCTGCTTCGAGGGGCCTGTGAGCGCCTGCAGTGCTCTCCAGACCGCAAGCTTGCGCCCGATGTCCGTGTCCCGAGGCTCGAAGCCCTGCAGGAGGGTGGGCAAAGAAGGGCAGGGGGGCAGGTGTGGAGCTTGCCCTCAGACCCCACTCAGCTTTGCCTGTGGGCTGCCTGACTCGGGGAGGGGCCGGTTCATTCGCCTGGACTGCAGGATGACCTCCGTCTTCCCTGCCCAGCTCCCTCAGGAGGATGAGAGCCCCCTGCTGCCACACCCCCCTCATACACCCTGCAGTTCCAGGCCTGGGCACCCCCCTTGCCCTCCCCTGGGTCCCTCACCAGCAGGGGCTTGGAGAAGTCAGGCAGCTGACCCCCCAGAAGTCCAGCCAGGGTGCAGAGGAGGACGGCAACCAGACACAGCAGCAGCATGGCCCCTGGCCACTCGGCAATCAGCTGGGAGTAGCTGGAAGGGAAGGGGGAGCCCTAGGGAGTCTTGCTGGTGTGGTAGCAGCGGGCTGGATGAGCTTAGCAACCACCAAGTAGGGAGGGTAGAGAAGAAAAGGCGAGGAGGGGGCTGCATGTCCCCACCCCCATCCCCGAGGAAGGCCAGGCCTACCTCTTTGGCATCCGGACGGCCTGTTCCTGCCTGTGGAAGAGAAGAAAAGGGGCTGGCTTGCCGGAGTCCTCTCAGGAGGGGGAGGGGGGAGAGTGTGGAGTTAGGAGAGGAGAGGGAGAAGTCAAGGGACAGGTGGCACTGACCCACTTCTGCCCTTTCCCATTTTCCGCTCCAGCCCCTTTTCCACATGGGCTGCCTCCTCCATCAGGCAGAGAACACCTGAAAGAAGGGGCCCAGAGCCCTGGGGGCACCCCACTTCTAAACCCCACTCCACCTTCCAGAGGCAGCTGCAGGCCTCTGCCCCCTCTCCCCCCCTTACCTGACGCTGACCACGTGGTGCTGCACGGACTGGGGCTTCCAGGTTCCATCTCGCTGGGACGGGGCGGGGGACGGGCTGAGGTTGGCGCACAGAGCTGCCCGGTCCCCGAGGCCTGGCAGGGAACTGCCCCCCCGGAATTCTTGTGGTGCCCGGGGGTAGGTGAACTGGGTGGGGGCCAAGGGACTGGATGGGCCCACAGGCTGCAGGGTGTTGGCTGCCGGTGGGGGTCCTGAAGAACTGGAGGGGTCCTCCAGGGGACAGCTGTGGAGGGAGCAGCTTCTCTCCGGGCTTGCCTCGGGGGCCACAGCCTTGGCCTGGGACCTAGGGAGAGGGACTCAGCAGACAGGGCAGACCGGCTCCTTTGAGCCCAGAAGGGCGGGGGCTCAGCCCATACCCCTCACTCACTATTATTCACTCTGTCAATCAACACTCTTGAATAAACATGACTGCTACATGCCAGGCACAGGGCTAGACACTGAAGGTATGTTCTCATGTATCATCTCCCTCCAACCCCCACTCCCAAGTTTTTATTATGCATTGGGTGGGCTTTTACATTTCAGACCGTCCACTCTGCAATCAGCAGTTCAAACCACTCATCAACCCCCACCCCCTCCGCCCACACATAGAATCTTATTCCCAGTTCCAGGGGGCTTCAGAAAGTTGGCAGGGGAAATGGAATGAGCCGACAATGGAGTCCTTCCAGGAATGTTTTTGAGGTCCTCTGGGACACGTGAGAACCCGGTGCTGTGGCTCTGCATTGGGCTGCTAAGCATAAGGTCAGCAGTATGGAACCACCGGTCAGTCAGTCGTTCCTGGGGACATAAAAGAGGAGGCTTCCGACTCCCCTAGAGACACAGTCTGGGAAACCCACGGGGCACTTCTGCCCTGTGCCGGGGGGCTGTCGTGAGTCCGCGTTGCCTCTGTGGCCGGGAGTTTGGTTTGGGTATGATCTCCTTACTCCTTGCAAAACTCCGCAGGGGGGGTCTTTTCATTCTGTTGCCTCCAAAGCCGAGGGACGCCTTCACGGCAAGAAGAGCTGGTACTTGGACCCGGTTCCGGCCTGCAGGCCTATGCTCCTTCTGCCACCCCGCGCTGCCCACCCTCTGGTCATTGACCGCACGCTGCTGCATTCTCGGGGCTGCCTTGAGGTTATTAGGGGCTCTAGCTTGGTTCCGGCTTATAGCAACTCTCCAGGTACCAGAAGGCAGCACCGCTGGACCCCACACCATCCTCCCCTTGGGGCTAGAGCCTGTGGACTTTCCCCCCTCAAAGGGGCTGTTTCTCCCCCAGGTCACTGCCCTCACACTCACCTCACCGCCTGAGGAGCCTCCCCAGCCCACCCTCTCATCAGCTCGATGCCTGGCCTTGCTTTCGCCTCCTTCGTAGTGCTGGCCACACTGGGCATTGCTTGGGGGTGCCCTTTCCCCACCGAGTCTCCCCAGCTTCTTACCTTGGGCTGGGCACCTGGCTGTTTTCTATCCCAACCCTCCATCCTACCTTCAGAACACCCAGAGAGCCACCCTTCCCCGACAGCCTTCTAAAAGCCTTACACAGGTCCCAGGTTTCGAAGGGTTTTCTGTGCTATATATGTTTGGGGTCGGACGCCGTGCCCCCTATCTTTGTTATGGTCATGAGGACTTCCCGGTGCAGGGGAGGTTCTGAACCTAGTTTCATTTCTAGGTTTTCTAAAAAGAAGAGCGGAGTCGATACAAAAAGACACAGAGGAAGGAGGAGGCGGACCATGAAGATGGACACACTTACAGTCCAGCAACGCCAGGATGGTGGCGGCTACCAGATGCTTAACCAGACAAGGGAGGGCTGCCTGCTCCCACAGCCACTCCCTGACTCTGGACCTCTGAAAGCAAGCACAGTTCTGTTCTCCGAAGCCTGTCCCTGCTGCAGCGGCACCTGGTCACCGAGACCCTCCAGCTGCCAGGTGACCTCGGCCTCTCTGATGGAGTGAGAGCTCAGAGGGAGATCCACTAGCCCCTCTCTGTGTCCCCGGTGCCCCAGCAGGACATGTCTACGGAGGTGGCCAGGAATAGAGCATGAACACTGCCTGGCCTGCCACACCGGCTGCTCACAGGCCAGCGCTTGCCTGGCCCCCAGGAGGCCGGCTCATAGATGGCCACAGTCCCATGTGCCTGGTGCTGTCAAACAGGAAGTCGCAGGTCGGAGGTCTTTAGAGCAGGATCTGGAGCTCAACGTGGTTGTGGTGATCAGGCAAATATAGTAATGATGACGATGACCGAGGATGACTGCCCTTTGCCCAGCCCTTGTCCTGGCCCACGCGTGATGCAGGCGCTTTGCTGTGCAGGGATATGCATGGTGTGTGAGCAGAGTGGGGCTCCAGAGAAACCTGCTGGGGGCAGGTGGTGGCTGGAGTCAGTACTATGTTCCTCTCCCAAGATCCCTCCCACTTTGGGGGGTAGCCCCGGGATGGGGGATGGGGGGGGGTGGCCTGCTCAATGTCGGACTTGCCAGATGGAGTGCCAGACCCCGCCTGGTGGAAGAAGGCAGCTTAGAGCCGAGGGCCTGGATGATGCCCAGAGGGAAGCAGGGTGGGGCAGCAGTGGCCAGCCGGTTTTCTCCCCACCCCCTGGCCTGGGATGCCCAGTCGACTGAAGCTTATGCCAGAGCACCTTGCCTCTGCTGAGCCAAGCCTGGCTTCTAATCCTGCCTGAGGCACTGCTGAAGGGATTGCGGGCCGGCCGGAGGCCTGGCTGCTGTGGCTGGTGCAGGTGGTTCCTGGCTCGGGAAGATTGAGCTCTACCCAGAGGCCGAATGGAGGAGCTGGGAAGAAGGGGCAAGCTCTTCCTCTTCCTCCAGGAGGATGGCGGGCTGGCACAGCAGTCTGGGGAGGAAGGCCCCTCATTTTAAGCTTGAAACAAGGACCCAGTGAAGGAGGCTTCTGACCGATCATTCTTAGAGGGCTGGCGGCCTTGTCTGTTGTGGGAGACTAGGAGGCTCATGCCTGCCTCTCAACGTGTGGTATGGGGGTTAAGTGTAGCGCCTGTGCGAGTGCCTGGTACAAAGCCTAGCATGCAGGAGACACGTGTTTTCCTGTCCCTTCCTATCGCCTTGCTGCAGGAAACCTGCACTTTAGAAAGTATATTTATCAGTGTTTATAATGACCTCTTTAGAAAACACAAAGAGTATATCTCTATTTTAAAACTCTCGATCCCCAGAGACTCTCCTTGCCTTATATAATTATAAATAGTTTCCTTTTTGTTAACTAAAGCTGCACGAGAAAGTCGATCTTATGATGTAAAATCACTGCTATGCTTTTTACTTAGCGAACAGTTTGGGGGCCGGGGGGGGGGGGCGCACCAAGAGAAATTGGACCAAGGCTGCTGTCTGCACAGCAGGGTCTCCGATGACCCCACAATGGTAGCCAAGGAAAGAAACAACACAGGCTTCCTGCAGATAAAAGACCCTGTAGGCCGATCCCCAGAGGCCAAAGAGAAACTGGCCAAACGGCCTGGGATTGTGTGTCTGAGTGAGGACACTGACTTCCCTTAAGATTCTGTCGTCCAAAAAAACAAAACAAAACATTCTGTAGCCCATAGCTTTTGAGTACCCTGTGTGCCAGGCACTGGACTTGGCCTGGGCTAGGTCCATTGGCCTCCCTGTTTAGGGCATGGTCAGGCATCCATGAGTCAGGAGGGTGGGCAGTTGAATTGATGAAGAAAGTCCTGTTGCAGCCGCCCGGGGCCTTTGAACACTGAACTTGCCCGAGGAACCAGGCCTCTGGCTGGGGGATGTGGGTGTTTTCCCAGGTGGGAAGACTCCCTGGGGAGTCAACGGCTTTTCTTGATTTGCTTTCTTCCCCGGGGGGTGGTCCCAGCTCCAGCATTGGTTTGCTTCCATGGGGTGCCACGATCCTTCCCTCATATCCCTTTCTCTCTCTGGTTTCTGCTGCCCCTGACCTTCCACTGCCAGGGTGGCTGAGTTTGAAATCCCCTCTCCCCTCTTCTAACTGCTGTCTGCTTGGGCCTGCTGGCCTGTAAGCCAAGTGACTGGGGCAGGCAGGGGTGCGGTGAGGGGGAGGCACGGAAAGTGGTGGTGACACAAGCCTCACACAAGAAACCAACATCACCGCAGCCCCGGCTTGCCTGACAGGGCCCTGGTCTGATAGAGCCCCTGTAAAAGGAAATGTACACGTGTATTAGCCATGCCCCCAAGCCCGCAGCCACATGGCCACATGAACCTCCTTCCACGGGAGCCTGCAGAGAGGCTATGACGGAGGGATGAGGCAAGCGCTCACTCCATTGGGGGTGAGGGTGGGAGGAGAGTGTTAAAACAGAGAGTGATTTAATAAACAACAAATGAAATATTTCAAGAGAGTGTGTGTGGATCCATCCCCAGAATGTGCTACTTGGCCAAGCAGGGCCTTATCTGTGCAATTGATCGAGTCTGGGGCCAGACTGCTGGGCAGGGTCTTCTCGGGGAAAAGGGCAGTAAGGAGCCAAAGGTCCCCAGGCATCACTGGCAGAGAGCAGGTGGTTCCTCTGCCCAGAATGCGCTCTCAGGGCAGGACAAGAGAGCACACTGGGCCAGATTAACCCTTGGCAACATGGCTAGGTCACCAGGTGTCTTGTCACTGCCTCACAGAAGGCTCCCTGCCTTTCCCCCTGCAGAGTGGCTACTTCTATCAGGCCGGTGTGTTCGCAGCATGGGGGAGGCAACACCTCACCTGTGGGGCCTTCCTGCAGATCAGCGCCTTAGTCCAGAGACAATGTGCTCACTTCCGATTTTGCCTGGGCAAGAATGCCTTTTATTTTCAGCGCAGAACCAGAGAGACAGAGGCAAGGCCATGTCAGGGAATGGATTCTGAGGGCGGCAGCCACCCGCAGGACACAGAAACTACGCCATATAGCTACCTGGCTGGGCTCTTGCCCTCACACATGGTGGAGGAGGGGAAAGGAGGGGCCCAGGATCCGGCCCTCAGTAGGGAGGTGTCCCTTCAGCCACACGAGCCCGGGGCCCCTTCAGAAGAGGGATGGCGCAGGTCCAAGCTTTTAGGCCTTCCCCACCCCCAGGCTCCAGTGACCGCAGAGCGCTGAATGCCTGGGGCTGCCCGCAGGGACTGGACCGGCCCACAGGTGCACAGCTGGCCCCGAGCAGCTGAAGCGGGCGGGGGAGATCGATGGCGCCCTAACTCGGCGGTGTGGCGACTACCCTCCCCGGACACCTGTCTTCAGCGACTGCGGTCCACGTTACATGCGCACGCTCGGCCACCCTGACCCGCCTGTCCGGTCCAGAACTGAGGGTGCCGTTAGCTGGGGCTCCTGAGAAGACAGGGGACAGGGCCTGGAGGAGGGACTAGCGGGTAGCTTCGGAGACTGGAGGGCAGGGCACCCCCAGACCGAGGAGGAAAGGTGGACACAGTGGGTGGGGCAGGTCCCCCCCCCCGCAGGGAGAGCTGTGACACGGACACTAGGGGGTGTTAGGGAGCGGGGGAACTGACCCCGCAGGATCAGGGCGTGGCGAGGGGGGCGCACCGGGAGCGCAGAGGCCCGGGGAGGGGCTCTGGGTGGGGCTGCAGGACGAGCGGGGCGGCATATGGCGGCTACTCAGGCTACCTGGGGCGCGGTGCTGGAAGGACTGCGAGCCTGGCGCGGCGGGGCAGTCTGCATTACCTGTCTGCGGCGCTGCCGTCCGGGGCCGAGCACTCCCCGTCGGGCCGCTGCTCTCCTTCGGGACCCGGGTCGGGCCCCCGACCGCCGCCGCCGCTACCTGCGTCCATGCCCGGGGGCGGCGCCGCTGTCCGGGCGCTGGTGCTGAAGCCGCGGCGGCGGCGGCGGCGGCGGCGGCGGCGCCGGGATGCTGCGCCTGCGCCAACGCCAGGCGGGCCCGTCGGTAGGCGGGGTGGAAGAGGAGCCCGGCCAATAGGCGCGCGGCAGGGGGCGGGGCCACGGACTCCCCGCCGCGCCGCCGCCCCGCCCTGGGGCGCGCGGTCCTCGGACCCCGGCTGGCGCGGAGAAGCCCTCCGCCTGGGGCGGGGCTGAGAGCCGCAGCGGGCGGGCGAGAATGGCACCTAGCCTCCCAGGAAGGAAGTAGGGAGCGCGATCGCAGGCCTCCCAGCTCCAGATGGCAGACTCGACAGTCAGAAAGATGGGGCGGCTGTAGGTGGTCCGTCTCCTCGGGGCGCCTCAGCTCCCCGTCTCCTCCCGCTGGGGCTGGGCTTTCTTTACGCTCACCTGGGGCCGACGCCCCTCAAATACAGAGCCTTGACTCCAGTCAAGTCCCACAGTGGGCTGTGGCCCGTGGAGAAGGGGGAGGCGACCATCAGAGGACCCCCAGCCCCCGCGCTTACTGCCCTGGTCAGGAAACAGCCGTGGAGTTGGGGCCATGCGCAGAGCTGGCTGGAAGAAGGTGCCGGGATTCTGACACTGGGAGCGGGCTCCACATGGCCTTGGCTGAAGGAAGGGAGGGACTGTGGAGAGTCTGGAGGAATGGCGTGAGGTGTGTGCCTGGAGATGTGGGCTCTGTGAGCCTGCCCTGTGCGGGTTGCAGTCTGCCCGGAGAGACAAAGGGCCATTCCCTAAGTAGGTGCTGTGTGGGCAGGGTGTGGCGAGGTCCGCATGATGGTGGATAGGAGTGGGGGGAGGACCTCACTCTTCCTCATGGGCCCTGAAGAAGGGTTCTCAGAGCTTCAGGTGATGTAGAAACCAGGGTGGGTTTTGAAAGTGAGGAGTGAGTTAGGAGAAAGGGAAGGGGGATCCCTTTCGGGGGATGAGGGGCAGGCGGAAGGGCTGTGTAAAGTTAAGGGATACACAAAGAAAGGTGAGGAGGTTTCGGGGCGGGGTGAGAAATCCTTCTTGTGGGGTACCAGCCTGCACTATCGAACCGGTCCAAGGGGTGGGTGTGTAATTGAGGGGTAAAATTAAAGGGACACCAGACAAGCTAGGACATGCAATTGCTCACCTCTCGGGTGACCATGATCTCAGCAGCCAGGGCCACGCAGAGAAAGAGAGCCTATATATGTTTGGGGGACATGCAAGCCCCCTGATTATAGGTAACCACCTGTGTAACAGGAAAGAGCTTTTTGGGGCATCACTGCTCTCCGGTGGTGGGAGTAGGAGGCCCAGCCCCACTGCTGGAATTGAACCTCCGTCCCAGTGGGCCGCAGTCCCACGCACAACCACTACGCCACCGGGGCTCAGCCCAGGAAAGAGCTTTACCATAGGCTTATGTTGAATTAGAAGGGGAGGAGCTAGGGGTGTACTCTCAATAGGGAGTGGAGGCACTGCGGGTACACATGTGACAAGATAGGCCGACTGGAAAGTCAAGATGGCAGCCTAACCTTGAGCCTTCTTGAATTGGCTTGGCCTTGTCTCTGAACTTTTCAGGAGAGTAAGCCACTATCCGTATCAGAAGGGAGTGGGCAGTGGTTCTCAACCTGTGGGTTGTGACCCCTTTGGGAGTTGAACAACCCTTTCACAGATGCAGATACGGTACTCGCGTGAAGACTGTTACCCATGCTACACCACGCTTGAAGACAAAATTTCACGTATTTGTCATTAGAAATAAATATTTCATGGGCCGAAAGAGCACTGGACTGCAACCCTTAAAGGCCCAGCAGGGCTGCATGATTCTGATGGAATAAAGATGATAAGGGTCTCATCTGAGGCCCTTTGATGGAAGAGTGTGGACTGGTATAGGACAAAGGACGGGGAGGGGTGTCATTCTCCAACAGAGGCAGTGGCCACACGCAGCTTCTGAGAAAGCTGGGCCGGGCCTCTGTTTCCACAGCTGAGGAACTGAGCAGCCACCTGGGCCGCGGAGGGCTGGCCTGCACAGGAAGGAAAATGGTCTCTTTCAGGAATAGGGCATGGCCTTCAGGAAGCTGTTTATGGGGACGGTTCTGTAGTAGGTCAGGAGGTTAATCCACCCCCTCGTCGGTGTCCTGTGTCTTCTGCTTCCTCAGTGACCCCACCAGGACAGCACCCAGGACCATGGTCAGAGAGGGAACCAGGAAGATGACATGTATGACCAAGGCTGGGCGGGGTTGGGCAGGGTGCCCTTTCCCTTGCTGGTACTCAGAGGTCTGGCCAGGGTCATGCCCCCCACCATGGCAGAGCACCTGTGGGAAGTCACATCAGGAGCAATGTTCAAGTCAGAGGTCAGTGCCAATCTGACCGGAAACCACTTCTCCCGTTCCTCAGAGTGGACAGAAGACTAGTGGGCTCCACCAGGGGTGTGTGGTAGAAGACGGAGTGGCAGGGACAACGTGTGACTCCTCCCAGCCCTGGGCCCGGCTGCCTTGCTGAAGCCAGAGCACTGAGCAGACAAGAGGAGGCACCTGGGTTCTCTGGACCTATGACTCTCACTCCCTGGACTTCACAAGGTCGGCAGTTTGAAGCCACCAGCCACTCTGAGGGAGGAAATTGAGGCTTGCTGCTTCTGTAAAGGGTGCTGTCTCAGAAACTCATGGGGGGGCAAGTCTACCCTCTCCTAGAGGCTCGCTGTGAGTTGACATTGACTGGATGCCCCCGAGGGTTATTTTAGAGGCAGAATAATCACCCTTCTCCTTCCCTCACCGGGAGCCCCTGTAGCGCCAGTCTCCAGATGTTGCCTCTCCAGGAACTGTGGGCGACTGCATACAGCCGTGAGTGAGAGTGTGGCTGGGGGGAGCGAATGAGGAGGTCACCCGGGCCGAGGGGAGACGAGAGGCAGTGTGTGTGGGGGAGATGCAAGAGCCGGGGGTGAGGAGATGCCATGGTGAGCTCCCCAGTGTGTGTGTGTGTGTGTGTGTGTGTGTGCATGCTGCGTGCTGCGTTGACATGCAGACAGCTCTCGATGACTGTGCTTCTGCAGGGATGGGTGTGTCCGCGCCCACTGTGTGCCCAGATACACACATGGCGGTGCGTGTGCCTGGCTGTGTGTACAGGAGAATGGGAGTGTGTGGGAGCCCATTGCCCGTCTCCGAGCAGGTCCAGACTGAAGAAATCAGGAAGAACAGAAGGGAGAACCAAAGCTTTCTTGTCTGAAGCAGAAATGACCTAGAAAAAACAGCAACACTTTTTTCATCATGGGGGAACCATTCCTGAGGTCCCAAGGCCAGGAGGGCTGTGTCGCTTCTTGACACAGGTCTAGGGAAAAGGAAGCAGCCCTTCACCCCTTATGCCAGGACACTAGGCCCCTGGGGAAGCCCGGGTGGGGGTGGGGGTGGGGGTCCACCTGAGACCTTGGCTCTCTCCTCACCCCTGGGCTGCCTCCTTGGGGCAGGGGGGAGAGTGGTGAGGAAGAGACTGACCTGTGCTCCAGGGTCCAGGCCCTCCTGTGAGCAGTCCTAGAAGTCCCTGCCCCGTTTGTGAGGACCCAGCCGGGCCAGGAAAGCCACTCTGCACCCTGCCTGCACCTCCTTCTCTTGTTCCTGGGGTGGGACCTCTGAGCTGCCTGGACAGGGGAGGATTCCTGAGAGGAAGCAGGGTGGAGGGCAGAGGCGGGGCCCAGACCTGCAGTGTGGTCCAGGTTTGGGAACCAGCCAGTTCCCCAGCGAGGCTGTGGGGGTAGCCAGGAAGGCAGAGAAGCATGGAACAGGCGGAGAAGCAGCAGGGAGAGGATGGGCTGCTGGGCCCGGAGGGGGTGGGAGGGAAGGAGAGAGACAGATGGGAAAACAGAGCAGAGTCGGCCAAGGAGAGGCTGCAGCCGGCAGGGCGGGTGGGGGAGCGCTGGCGTCCCACCCCAGGGCTGCTGCCTGGACCCGCTCCTGGCTTTTCCAGTGGCAGCACTGGGTGGTGGCTTCTCCCCAGAGCCAGGGAGGTCAGGGCAGGGGAAGGAGAGGGGGGAAGCACTGAGGAGAGTTCCTGCCTGTGGGGAAGAAGGAAAAAGCAGCCGTTGGGGGTCCCTGTGCTGCTCACTGAGACTGATTTGGTGCCCACACCCCATGGCAACGAGCTCTGAGGAGCAGTGCTTCATTCGATCACACAGCACGTACATATGCAAAGGCGTGTCCCAGCGCTGGTGGACTCCTTCAGAGGTGGGGGTGGGGGGAGAGGGGGGTGTTTTGTACCCCCCCCCTCCGCCCTGTCCGGTGTCTGCCCTCCCAACCCCCACTCCAAAGAAGGCACTCCTCTCTGTCCAGACAGGACCCTCCCACCCCTCCAGTCTCCCTCCCCCCAACTCCTGGCCACTCCCTGATCTAATCAGCCCCTCAGAGTAGCTGGTTGGTTGGTTCTTGGCCACTAGCCCCTTGGCTAGCCCTCCAGCCCGGCCTGCTCTCCCTTCTTCGAGAAGCCTGCTCAGACCCAGCTTAGAGAGAGTCCAACGGCCCGGCCAGCTGCTGGTCCACCGGGCTCCTTCAGCACTGCCTAGGCCTGTGTGTTCCGAAGCCTGTGTGGTAGAACTTGATGATGGGATGAGGTCCAGGGGGTCTTACGATGTGGTTGCCAAGAGCTGGGTTCTGGGTCTCACACGGGCCATGCCTCTGTGGCCTCACTGTGAGTATGGCCTGGTGCGAAGGACGGGAGGAGCACCCGCCTGCTTCCCTCCGGACGTTGCCGATTCCGTGAGATGAAAGGGGGTGAGCTTGCCTCTTAAATTGTACAGTGGTCGAGGCGCTGGTGGAAAGGAAATATTTTGGAAAGGAAATATTTTGAGAATGATGATGTACAAGTGTGCTTTGCATTAGATGGATGGTGATGGGAGTTGTAGGAGCCCTCCAAAAAGTGATTTTAAAAAATTGTACAGTTCTGCAGCCCATGAAGCCGACCGCCCTCCTCCTTGTGGGGGCCAGTGTGCACTGGCTGCACACAGCAAGCCTCCTGGGCAGTGTCCGCGGTCTCTTGTCCTGTAGAGGCTGCCCTAAGGGACCAGGGAGACAAACAACCCTTGGCTGCTCTTCGATGCCTCAGGCCTGGCTAATTTCTGCTCTCCCTAAGCGAGGCTCCAAACTGGGGCGCGAGGTGCTTTGGGGAACCTCAATGCACAGTGGCGAGAGTCCACAGAGGTCAAGTTATCATGTCCATCTGCACCAACCTTCAAAACAAGAGCATGTGACTGAGGCCTGACGCAGGGCCAAGTTCAAGTTCCCTGGGC
>PVJH01042265.1:0-14416 GCA_004026705.1 Nesogale talazaci
GTAAGATATGTGGGGCCAGTGAAGCATGTTGTTTATAGCCTAAAACTGGTGCTCTGATATGGCTGTATGAGGAGGTGCATTGTCCTGGTAGCAAAACTAGCCCCTATCTGCCACAAACAAGGCACACATTTTTTTTTTTTTGTCACACGTTGTTACACCGACTTTTTATAGCATCTAAGTACAAAACTTGAGTAACAATCTGACCTGGTGGAACAAACTCCAATGCACTGATTGAAACATTTTCATGTGTTCAGAAAGTTGACAAATGTCCAGAATGAGGTTTAAAATTGACTCCTTTTTGCAATGAGAAAACCACTCACAACATTTGAGTTCATAACATTTGAGTTCTCTGAGCATTGTTCTTGTAGGCTGTTTTCACCATCACAACAGATTCTTCAGGATTATTCCTGGGCATGAAACAAAATTTCACAGCTGCACTCTGTTCTCTTAAATTAACCATCACAAAAAAAAAAACAGGTTCGGGCAAAACTACCTTTATGAAAAAATTCACTGTGACCAGAGAACCTTCCCAGGTGACACCACTGGTGTACTAACCTAGAACAAGTTACTCGATGCTCAACCAGCCAGGAAAAATGTGTACTATAAGAGCTCCACTTCATCCAGCACAATTCCATTTTGGTTGTGTGTGTCCCCTTTATATATTTCAATAGAAGATGTAAAACAAAATATCTTTAGAATTAATTCACGCGCAGACAATACTGGAAATGGTGATATTTTCCTATAGATAAAAAGAAATATTTTATTTAAACTTTCACATGGGGATAATTTTTAATAGCATTGACAATTGAAAATTCTTTGTACTACAAATGCCATCCTACCAAACAGGATACAAATATGTATTTATCAAGTAGGTATTTTTGATTAGTCCTAACAATGTCTTGATGCCATCACATTGACTGTCTATACATTTCTCTGCTCTGTGTCTACAGAAATATATTGTTTAAACAAATGGACCTATCTTTCTAATAGTTAAAGCAACAAAAACTTTTTTCATAATCCTGACTTGCATATCTGTATACCTATAAGACTAAACTCAATCCTTATTTAATTTGAATCTTTGAGTATTCTCCTATTAGAGCTGTCATTATTCCTCCATTAGAATAACACTTCAAAATCTTGTGGTTTTTGTTTGTGCTACAAGAACATGTTTCTGTTTTTGTTATTGCTCATGTTTTGTAGTCACTGTTCTTTTACAAATTTTCTGGTGTGTTAGCTACAATATGTGGTAATTAGTCTTTGTGAGTCTGTTGTAACAATTCTCTTGAGAATTAATTAGTGACTAAATGAAAAGGATCAAAACATAAAAAGCTCAAACTCTAATTCTAATAATGTAATTAAAAATGTTAAATTCAATGTAGGTACATTTTAGAGAAGAATTTTGATAGAAATCATATAATCTAAGAAATTTTACATTCGAACAATTTGAAACTATATTGATGACACATTATTCTAGGGCTAAATTAATTAAAAGCATTACTAAAAGCATTCTGTTCCTAGAACTAGAATTAGAATTAAAAAAATCAAAAGAAATGAACATGCTCAGATTATCTGAAACTGAAAGAACTCAAGAAAAAGTTTAAGACTTGAGTTGCAATTTTGAAATAATCTATAGGCCAAATATTTATATATGCAGGAAGTATCCAGAGAGGATGGAAAGAGTACTCAGAGTCATTGTCCCATAAATACCTAGTCATCATTCCACCATTTCAGGAGGTAGCGTGTGACAAGAACCAATTGCGCTGAAGGAAGATGTCCAAACTACACTGAGTGGATTAACCTACAGCTAGGCTCTAGGAATGCATCTAATGCTGACTGAAACATTTCAAAAACCTGAACTGACACTGGGCACACTCACTCCTCTAACCTAGTGAATGTAGAAAAGCCCGCAACTAGGTGGATTGACACAGCAGGTGCATCAATAGCTTCTGGAATAGGAACAATTGTGAGTGCCACAAAACATATAGGCTTTCATTCTGGTTTGCACAGTCTGGCTCTAGCCAGAGTCGACTCCATGACTCCCGAAAACAACAACAAGGGCCCTGCATGGTGTCCTGTGTTAGGGGAATCCTGGGGGAGTTTGGTTGATACCATGAGTCACTCAAGCGTGTGAGTCATATACTGCTGATGCCGCTGCTTCCAGTCTTGTTTTTGCTACAGGCTATCTAATCCAGTCTAAAGCACAGTGACCCCATAAGTCAGAGTAGAGCAGGTGGCCTCCTGGACTATCATTTGTATGGGGTCCTATTGCCAGGTCTTTTCTCCTTTGCTGAAGTTTGTACATTCAAACAGATGACTGTTAGTTGCTGTGAAGTGTTTAACCAGTCTTGTACAAAGGCTCCTTACACTCAAGGTTACGTATTTCACATTGGTGCATAGTGCCGCCCTTACCAAATTAGTGGAATTCAATAAGCTCATGAAAAAGTCTCACCGTCTTTTTCCTCCATTTCCTCACAGCCCTTGGGAAGACACTTTCAAGAATATGCAGCTCTTCTCCATTTTCCACTGTAGTCACTGGAGCACACACTTAGATTCCCTGCATTGGTATTTGCATGTGCTGTGCATCTATCCAAGGGTGTCATGGAACAATCGTAGGACAGTAGTATGCAAACCTCTTTGCCATATCTCTAGACTGGCGCTTAGGCAACAGTCTCAGGGGGTAAGCAATTTGCATAAGGTTGTTCCCACAGGCAATGTTCTATATCTTACTGTGGCATATAATGATTGGAATCTTAAAAAATGTGATTGGACATCTAAAGTGTCATTATTTGTCGCTTTCTCTCTGTATCAAAAAAAGAGAGGAAGCACAACAAAGAGCACAAACCAATATTGGGTCATGTGAACTGTGGCCACCTGGACCCTCAGACAAGAGTTCGATGGTTCTGGCTGCACTTCTACCACCCAGAGAGGCACACTAGAGTAGAGTCTGTTTAGAGTGGGAAAAATTGTGAAAGAAAATTCAAAATCATCAACAAAAAGGACTAGGTTTACTGGACAGACAGGAGTGAAATACCATAAAGCTGTCCCCTTACCCACCTTTCTGCTAGGATCTAAACTCACCTGCATCACTGAAATTTCCACCAAGCAATCATAGGCCTACAGGTGAAAAGAGCACTAGAGACACGTGTTTCAAAGAACAACCCGCTGGAAGAGGAAAGAGCAGGAGATACATGGGCACATTCAACACGGTGAGAAAGTGAAAGAGGGTTGTTGCATGGTGGAGATTGCATGCACTTTCAGGAAACAAAATGTATATGAAGGGTTGAGTGGTAAAACTCTTTGTCTGTAAACTTTCACCCAAATTACAACAAAAACTTTGAGACAATCACCATTTTGTACAAATATTGAAAACCATAATAAAAGTAACCCCAGGAAAGTTGAACTCTGGCAATTCAGTTATTAAGGACTCATAATGTGGCACACATGCCATTAATTGTGTGAACTAAACATTTGCAGATTTATAACCCTGGCATATTTCTATATTTCTCATCAGTATATTAATATATTTATGAACAGATGGATGATAAATTGA
Source organism: Nesogale talazaci (assembly GCA_004026705.1). Taxonomy (NCBI): domain Eukaryota; kingdom Metazoa; phylum Chordata; class Mammalia; order Afrosoricida; family Tenrecidae; genus Nesogale; species Nesogale talazaci. The sequence continues at coordinate 3,551 of PVJH01042265.1, forward strand.
TAGTGATATATATATAAATTGTTGCATGCTTTTTTCTGTGTCACTTATAACAATTCATGACAGCAGGGTAAAATAATGAGATTTTATCTTATTTTTCACACTCAATATAAGGTTGCTCTATAAATACCTGGTGGAAAAAATCCAAGAATTCTCTACATTTGGATCCTCTATATTGAAAATATTGCACTGAATCTCAGAGTATAATATGAACAAAATGTATTGACCCTGTTCCACCAAGGCCCAATCCATGAACACTTCTGATGGAGAGCCGGGGAGGCAAGTACACCAAAGTGGAACTTGCCTATAGGTTTGCCTTGGCTGTCGTGTCTGTGAAAACACATTAGTAAATCACCTTCTCATCAAGCTACTGGGTGGATTCTAACTGACACCATCCAGTTAGCAGCCCAAACAGTCATCTGTTGAAAATGATCCACGAGCAGAATCAATGAGAACCTACTATTCTCTAAGGACAGAATTCAGAAATACAGAACTAGTGTCCACCCTTAAACCTATGTGCAGGCTAGACAGACAATAAAGCGCCAGGACAGGAAGGGAAGCTGTCTGAGAGTATGGCCTCATGTTTAAGGCTATGTGTATGAAATGGGTGCTTTTGTGATTGGTCAATTCCTGTGTGATGATATGTTTGATGTTTTTCTTTTGTGTCCTGTTGTAGGAGCCACTATCCAAGGCAGGTAGGGACAGCAAAGTGAGAATGGAAAAATTCCAGTAAATACACATACCCGTGTGCTTCCTCAAAACGTGTATTGAATGTCTGTTGCACAGCAGTATGTACACAAACAGCAGAGAGTCACAGACTCTCCATCCTGTCTCTCTTGGGACTCACTGCTGACTGGGCAGCACGCAAGACATGAGGGTCCAGAGACAGTTTGGTAACAGTCTTATGTTATTGGAAATTCCTTGGACATCTAGTCATTTCAATCACTATAATTAATCAAGTTGGGAGAAGCATTGGTGCTGTGGAACTGAATTGGCTAATTTAAAACACATATCATATTCTCTCTGGGTGTTGACACTCACTTAAAAAGATACATTGCTATCATAGTAATAATGTGGACTATGGGTGGAGAAACCTTTATTTTCAAATACACTGATGATATACAAATTGTTTTGTAATTGCATGATTTCAAAATTGCTTTACACTGACATGATCAAAATTTTCCAAAGGACTGCTTCAGAGAGGAAAAATTGAGAAGTATAACAGCTTTACAATAATATCTTTTATCAGTAATTACAGGAATGAGTCATCATTGCGGATGGCAAGCAGTAATGATTTTTAGTCCTTTTACGAATTTCACCCTCTTCCATTCATTTCTCTGAAAATTAAAAAAAGAAATTGTGCCAACTAGGTGTGTATGGATCCATAAATATTTAAGGCAATAAAACACAGTAAAGGTGATTTACTTATTTTTCTTTTGATTAGAGCTGACTACCATGAGGCTGTACACAAACATATCAATATGTCAATGCTATTTGGGGTTGAAGATGCTTGCAAGTCTTAAAATGAAAGATAAGTGGAGACACACCCACACCCACACCCACAGACACTAAAATTAAGAAATACTCATTTGATACAATTTTAACTTACTTTTTTTAAATTTAGATTTTATTTTAATTTATTTAATAAATTGTGAGGTCAGAGGAGCTGATACGAAGGACGCAAGTAGAAATAAAATGTTTTGGAAATGATGATAGCAACATATATACAAATGTGCAATAGGTATACAATAGGTGTACAGATTGTTAAAAGAGCTATAAGAGCCCCCAATAGAATGATTTATTAAAACAAAATTTAAAAAGTATGACGTCAAGGCTCCAATCATACATGATTGAAATGAACTTCTTTCACTGACTTAACACTAGAATTTTTATAAGCGATATTTTCAAACGGTGAAAATATTTCTTTTGGAAAAATTTTGTGTCTATAAAATATGTTGTTATGGTTGAGGAGCAAGCTCTTTAAGTATGCTGGAAATCACAGTAGGAACTTACATTTTAGTTTCATTTATATGTTTAATTTTGTCTTTAAAATGCTTTGAAATGCTTTGCTACAGAATTTTGCTCAAAGTTACACGTACACACACACACACACACACATATATATATAATCGAGGGAGTATGCCCACATCCTTCCTGCCACAAAAACCCAAAACTGAAAAATGCCCCCCTGGTTGAAGTTTTGGACTCTGCCTTTCCCCCAGTAGGTAAGCATCCAGCCACTTGCTCTCACTTAGGTGCACCTAGTGGTGCCCCTTGGGAAGGCTCTCTCTGGTCACAGTGAATTTTTCATGAAAGCAGTTTCGCGCGCGCTAACCTTGTTTTTTGTGCTGGTCAATTTAAAAGAACAGCATGCAGCTGAGAAATTTTGTTTCCTGCTCAGGAGCAAAACCACAGAAACTTTTGTGATATTGAACATAGTTCACAAGGGAAATGCTAAGGGAAGAACACATGTAACCATCTCAGGTGGACCAGTTTTTGGCAAAAAACAGCATACATCTCCTGTCCGATTTCCCTTACTCACCTGACCTCATTCCATGTGACTACCTTTTGTTTCTGCAAATGAAGAGGGGAACGAAAGGATGGCATGGCTGAGGATCAAAGTCTACATGCAGACATAGAATAGAAGGAAAACAAAACAAAGAGAGGTAGGTGCTGTCAGCCATCCAAACAGATGAGTTTGAAAAATGTTCCGAGAATGGAGTAACAGATTTGACCTTATTCAGTGTGATGGAGAATACTTTGAAGGTGATAAGATTGCTTTGTCAATAAATAAATACAATGAATACATAGCTTTGGAAAAATTCTATTTTTGGGGGGATGCCTCTTTGTATGGCAGTAAAATGAGTAACAAACTGATACTGAAAACATACTGGTCTGTATTTTAAGGAGAGTTGACTTTACTTCTTGCATTCCACCAAATTGAAGTAATTAAAAATTTAGAATCAGAGCAGAAAGCAAATATTATGCTGCCCATCTCAAAAGTAGAAATATTTAATACAAGGCCTATGGAACTCTTAAAGAGTGTTGAGAGTGAGAAAGGGAGTTTTGAGGTTGAGTAACTAGAATGGTATGGAGGTACTGTAGCTTATGTCAAATGCTGAAACATGGGGTAGACAGAAAATGCAAATCTAGTCACTACTGCAGGTTTCCTGAGTTAAAGCAAGAGGCTGATGCAATAGACACCATCTATCAAATCCAGAATATGAACTGCATCCAGCATGACTATTAGAAGCTGCTGTAGGAAATCCAGGTCCTTACTCAACCTCAAATCTCACTGCCATGCAATTGATTCCAATTCAGAGTGACTCCATGGGGCAGGGCAGAGCTGCCTCTCATTACTATCATTTCCCCCAGCTACTTCTTTTCTCTCATAACTGCTTCTAGGGCATCTGTCTCTTCTAGATGCCGTGTATCATCTCCATGAACATATACTAACCAGGCCGGGTTTCAGAGGGAGAACAGAGTTCACAATACTGGGGGGGACAAAGGATTAAAACACTAAAGGAATGTGTGTTCTGACAGAGCTACACTGCACTCTGGATAGATTGCCCCTTCCCTGTGGCCCTTCTACGAGGCAATGTCTGATGATCAGAACATGGGCTTTAGGTGTCCACTTGGACCACTCTCCTTCGCATGTGATTGTTTGGTTTTGAACTTCTGATACCTGTACCCATGGACATCTCATGATCACACAGGCTGGGGGTGCTTCTTCCACGTGGGCTTTGTTTTTCCTCTGCTAGATGACAGCTTGTTTGATGTCAAGCCTTTAAGACCCCAGACTCTATCTTTTAAAAGTCGGCACCATACACTCTCTTCACCATGTGCACTTGTGCTCCCAGTTTGTCCTCAGCTATCATGTTGGGAAGGTGAGTACTGTCCAGTGCCCCATTATCAGAATAAAGTGCTCTTTTGTTTTGTTGTTGGTAGGTCATGAAGATTCAGTTCTGACACAGTGAGCTCCTGTATGCCAGAATGAATGTTTACCCAGTTGTGTACTGTTCTAGTAATACTTGCTATGTAACCCATGTGTCAATGTACCTCATGGAAGGTTTTCCTGCTTTTCTCTTACAATGGACTTTCCTAATCTTAATGTCTCACATACACTAGTCTCTTCTGATTTCATGTCCCAATTGCATGAGAAGTCTCACCATCCTCATGTCTAAGCAAAATTTTAGCTGTTCTTATTCCAAGGCAGAATTATTTGTTTTTCTTGCAGTTCATGTTTTATACACTACTCTTCATCAATACCATAATCTAAGTGCATTGTTTTTTCCTGTATCCTTCAATCATTTTCCATTTTTCCATTTATAAAACATTTTGATTTTATCGTTATATGGAATTTTGTGTTTTGTGATGCCTCCAGTAATAATGTTGTTTTCTTCCTTCTAATCTAACATAGTTTTTGCTTAAAATATATGCATAAGTTTAAATTTTCTCTTTCTACATGAGATTGGTTTTCTAAGCTTTCAAGTTTTATGGTTTCTCTTTTTTTAAAAAAATCATTTTACTGTGGGCTGATGCAATTCATAAAATCCATACATAGGTCCATTGAGTGTCAAGCACATCTGTACATTCACTGTCCTCATCATTCTCACAACATTTGCTTTCCATCTAAGCCCTTGGCATCAGCTCCTGATAGTCCCCCTCCCTCGTCATAACCCCCCATAAACCCTTGATGATTTATAAATAATTATTACTTTATCATAATGTACACTGTCTAACAACTCCCTTCACTCACCTCCCTGCTGTCTGTACCCCAAGGAGGAAATCTTACATAGGTTTCCATAATCAGTTCCCTCTTTCACTCTCCCTTCACCCTCATGGTACTGCCACTCTCATCACTGGTCCTGAAGGGATCACCTGTCCTGGATTCCCTATGTTTCTTATCTGTGCCAGTATAAATCCTCTGGTACAGCCAAACTTGTAAAGTAGAACTGGGATCATGACAGTGGGAACAAGGAAGCAGTGAAGAACTAGAGGAAGGTTGTATGTTTTATCATTGTTACACTACAGCCTAACTAGTTTATCTCCTTCCTGAAACTCCTCTGTAAGGAGAAGTCTGTTGCCTACAGCTGGACTTTGGGTCCCCAACCTGCACTCCCCCTCCTCTACACTAATAAAATTTTTAGTTCCTTGATGCCTGATACCTGACCCCTCTGATACCTCATGGTTGCACAGACTGGTGTGCTTTTTCCATGTGGACTTTGTTACTTCACCAAATTTGCTCATGCACACTTTTGTGTTCAGCAATCGGGTCAGGAAGGTGAGCATTGTAGAATGCCAACTTAATAGAACAAAGAGTTCCTGCATTGAGGAAATACTTGGCTAGAGGCCCGATGTCCATCTCCTACCTTAATACTGAGCCTATAAATAGGTGCACATGTATTTATTTCCCCTTCATCATATATAAATATGTTTACCTATATACATGCCTATATTTAGACCTCAGTGACTGTCCCTTGTCTCCTAGTTGCTTCCTCTATTTATTTTACTTTCCTCCTGTTCCCCTATCATGCTCAGTCTTCATTTGGGTTTCAGTAATACCTCTCAGTTACCCTACCCCTGAACAATCCCTAACAGTCCTCTCACTCACTCCTTGCCACTAACTTTGGATCACTTGTCCCCTTGCCCCTGCATTGGTCAATCCCACCTACTTTTGGCCACCTCCCCCACTCTAATATTCCCCAGAACCACATTTCCAATTGTTTTCTCCTTCAGACTGGTTGTCCAGCCTATCTTATCTAGATAGACATACAGGAACGATACTATACACAAAAAGCAAGACACAGCAAAATGAAGCCACAAAAGAAAATGAAACAATGCAACAGTTAAAAAAAAAACCCAAATCAAAACAAACAAAAAACAATGCTCAGAAAATACAGGTAGAAATGAAGATAATACTAGTAAAGCCAGACTTGTAAATAGTTCAAGATCTCTGTGTTGACCTCTGAGAATAACCTCCAGTTGAATCTGATGGGGTTCCATGTCCTGGCCCCCAAATCTGTCCTTGGCTCTCTCTCTCTCTGTCTCTCTCCTTCCAAGTTCTGCTCCCCGTGCTGCTTTGCAGCTCACCCTTAGTGTTTTCCTCTGTGTGGCAGTGACAGATGTCTGCAATCCTGACAATGCGCCTCCAGTATTGTCCCACATAGAGCCTTGAGTCAACCACTTGGGTCTCATAGTGGAGCAGAAAATTCGGACCTCTCTGTGTGCTGACTGTTCTGAGGGGGAAGATTGTCCTACAGATTTGGTGGGCCTGGATGTGATCCATTCTCTCTTCCTCCCCCTTCAGCTGCCTCCACGTGCTCTGGTCAGCCGTGTCCCTCTGCCCCAAGTTCCAGTGCTGTTCTCTAGAGAAAAATCTTCTGGGGGAGGGGGCAGCAGACCACATGGTTGAAATTGAGGCTGGGTTCTCAGACCCCCTCCCCATGCTCCCAGCTTTATATTTTCCAGTTTTAACATGCAGATGAAGTGATTTAAAATATGTCTTAGTTTAGTTCTTAGATTAACGTTTTATTTTTTTAACAATTCAAAAGGTGTTCTGTAACAGACCTGCTCAACACAAATGATTCATTGGTTTCTTGACCTCTCCTTCTATGGGTATTGGATCGCTAATATTTTCAATATTTTATTAATTTTTCATTATTTACTTAGTGGACAAGTTGTGAATAACTGTGTTTTTTTCTATTAATAAATAGCTCACCAGAATATTGAGAACCTCTGAAAATGGATTCGAACATTAAGGACATAAGGTCTAATGACATAAGGTCTAAGAACAACAAAAACATCATACATGAAAAGAGAAAACCCCTATGGAAAAGACAGATAAAAAAGAAAAGATCACAGTGGGTGACAGGAACTTGTCCTTAATTGTACAGTAGCTAAGACAGATGGTAGAAATGATAAAGTCAAAAAACTTAACAGAATGTTTGAAAGGGCAGCTCAAGAAGACAAAGTACAACCAGAGCCAAGTGTGCAAAGCCATAAAGTTTTAAAACCTAAAATGTTGAAAATGTTCAACATATATGAAAATGAAAGAAATCAAGAAAAAATACAAACCTTAAGTTACAATAGTGAGGGATTTTGTGGGCAAAATATTGAATATCGCATACACATAAAAAGAAGTTGGAAAGAAAACACAGGTTCACTCTACCAAAAGACCAGTTAGCATTCAACCATTTAAAAAATTAGCATGTGAGCAAGAACCAATTGTACTGAAGGAAGAAGTCCAAGACACAGTGGGATTAAAAATTATTAACCAAGCTCCAGGTTTTGATGGAATATGTCTTGAAATATTACTAAAAACTTATGATGCACTAGAAGCATTCATTCACCTAAATACGAAAATTAGAAGGACAACTAATAGCTGGAAAAGGTCCATGTTTGTACCCATTTAATAAAGAGTGACCCAACAGAATTCTTAAATTCGAGAATAATACTATTAATAGAACATTCAATAAATTTCCCCTGAAAATTATCTGACAAAGGTTGCAACAGTACATTGGGAAAACTCTGCCAAAGGTTCAGGTAAGAAGAAAAGGACATGGAACAAGGGCAATCATTGTTGGTATCAGATGGATCTTGGCTGAAAGCAGAGAAAGTCAGGAAGATATTCACATGTATTTTGTTGACTGTGCCAAAGCATTTGACTATGTGTCATTAACAAACTATGGCTAGCTCTGAGAAAAGCAGGAATTCCAGAATACTTCATTGTGCTCATGAGGAACTTGTATACAGATCAAGAGGCAGTTTTGAGAATCGACAATGGAATACTACCTGTTGTAAATTCATGGTTAGGTTCACACCATACTTATTTAACCTAGATGCTTTTCTAAGGACATTTTCAATAACAACCAAAAATAAAATAAGGAAAAGAAAATAAATCCTTCAGTATGTTCTTTTTTTGACTTTATTATTTGTAACTGGTATTATAGCAAAGCAAAGTTAGGGATCTTGATATATAAAGGAACATATGTTTTTGTCTTTCTGAAATCTGTTTTTCACAGAATGCCAGGCCACAATTTAGACAGTTCTACTGAACAGCATAAACGCTAAGGTTTCCATGGTGACACTACGCACATGACAGTTCACAGATTTTTCTTGCTTTTAAGGTGACATTTAAGCAATTCTGAAGGTAGGCACAGTAGAGTCAGACGTGGCATCTGAGATTCGAATTCATTGGGGGTGCAAATATCAATAGAAGTTACATACAATATATGTTGATTGAATATCTTTTTTTCATATTATGAGTATGACAGGTTTTGTTTGCTCCTTTGCTCAACAATCCTCAAATGACTCCAAGATAACCATATTACTGGACTACATCCATAATACGAATACCATTGGCAATAATTCTGAAGCTACTGAAATATGTTTTAAGTAAGAATTGCTTTGCATGTACACACACAGACACACACACACACACACACACTCCCCTATGAAGTCATGTTGAGTAGAGAATTGCTTTTTTTTTAGAATTGCTTTTAAGCCTTTGTTAATTTGCTTTGCCCACCTTTTTTTGTGGTTAAAAACTATTGAAATCTAAAATTAAAACAGAAAAAGTTTGAAAGAATTGTTGTTGCCGTTTTTGTTGTTACAGATCATCAAGGTGGTTCTAACACAGACTAACCCTATGAACTACAAAACGAAAACACATCCCATCCTGCCCCAATCTCAAGATGATTCTAAGATCGAACCCCCTTGTTGAAGCCATTGTCTTCAACCATCATCTTAGGCCCTTCCCCTTTGTCATGACCCCTTGACTTTACCAAGCATGAGGCTATATATACTTGACCAATCTCCAGGGATTGTTTTCTCCTGACATGTCTGCAATATGTGAGACACCATCTCAACAACATTATCTCTAAGGAGATTTCAGACAGATTTCCTTCTTCAAAGACAGATTTATTTGTCCTTTCGGCAGTCCATTGTATTTTCAATATTTTTTTTGTCAGCACTGTAATGCCAGCACATCAATTCTTTTCCATTCTCCCTTAATTTGGTGTCCAGCTTTCACCTGTTTATAAGGCAACTGATAATATCATGGGCTGGATCTGGTGCACCTTTGTAACATCCTTGCTTTTCAACCCTTTACATATAATTTGTACTGAAGAATCTTGTGAATAGGTCATTTGGAAGAATTGCACTCTAGTATACCATATGCTATCTTATTTTGCCATTTCTTATGAATCAGTTTTTTTTAATTAAGATATTATAATCTTGTTTTTATATTCAGACTATTACTGCTGTTATTATGACAACACCATGAATAATGGAATTGGGCCATTTTAAAAACTGGGTGACTATTTTGGGGACAGAGGGTTGCCAGGTCTTTCTTTCTTGTCTTTCTTAGTTTGGAAAATGTGCTGTTCTTCTCCAAAACAACACAAAAACCACTACTGATAGCAAGCCTGCATTTGAAGTGCCCTCAGTAATAACCACATCCAAGTGTGTCAAAGAAAGTGAGAATTATATTAGTGAACTACCCCTGGACTCTTTTAATAATCAGGCCTTTGTTCTCTACAACATAATTGACTTGACTATTATTTAAAGTCAGGAGATAACTACTCTTTACTTTTAGAAATAACAATACTTAAATGGGATTTAGAAAACATGGAAAGTTATTCTCAAGTTCATCTCATTATCTTCATGTTTCTGGAAAATTTTCTCAGTCACAGTGGGTATTAGTTTATTTGGTTATTTAATAACAAATTGAAGATTGAATTTTAATATCATCCCTGAAGTCCATTGAAAAATAAACATTTCTTTCTTAATATAGTCTTTCTATAGTCTATGCATTTTCTATTTTAAATAAAATGCTACAAAATCCTATCCAATAATGGAGCCTAAGTAGGGGAAGGAATGAGTATTCAAATGTTTTCATCTTCTTATAAGAGCCCCACTTATTGTACTGAATGAATCACTGCATCTTAAGTCCCTGAGATGGAGATCCAAGACCAGGATGTAATAAGGAAGATTACATACACACACACACACACACACACACACGCACACATACACATGATACTTGGGACTGATGAATGAAAGCAGTAAGAAATGTTTCCTCAAACATTGGGCAGGCTGTGAATTCATCTGTGAAAAAAAAAGAAATCTAAAAATAATGTTAACGTGAAGAAATGCAAATACTCTTAAGTTTTAGGAATATGGAGTGATTTGAAATTAGTTTTCCAGTTTTTCCCAGAGATCCAAGGTTTGAACTTAGTTGTCAAGAATCTTTTGATGGTGGCGGTTGTTTTGCCCTTCACCAGCCTCTGAACCAAAAGACTCGCTGGGAAATGGAAGTGGTCACTAACAGAAGAAATGGGCAGACTTGAAGGTAGAACTGTGGAACAGACTTCAGTTTATTCAATAGAGAAGCAACACATGATTATCTGATGTAAAGAACTGAGAAGCTGTACAAATTTTTAAGTAGACTCTGAAGAGGAAAAATGTGTAAGTTCAGTGAAAATGCTGGCAATTATTTTGGCAAAAATTATCTTTCAGAAATACTGATTTGTGTAAGGATTTTGTTTTAAGTATAAATCGATCATCTCTTGCCTTTGAGATTCATTATGCATAATTTCTGGCAAAACTTACTCAGGAAGATAGGAAACAGAAGTTCAGATCAGATTTATGAAGCTGGTCTGTGTGATTGTGTGTGTGTGTTTATCAGAGTTCTGATTCTTAAATAAGCTATCTCCAGCCTTCAAATATGCCATTATGGGAGCTAAGTTAGCCAATACACATTTGATTATGCCTTCAAAGAAAACAACGTTTAATAATATTTAGAACTACTTTTATCCCTGTTATATAATGGGCATTGGTTCCAGGATTCCTTTTGATACCTAATCT
>PVJH01042266.1:0-14421 GCA_004026705.1 Nesogale talazaci
CAAGGCCAGCAGTTCAAAACTACCTGGGGGTGGCGGGGGGTGGCGGAGATGAGGCTTTCTACTCCTGAAAAACAGTTACAGTCTCAGAAGCCCACAGGGTGCAGTTCTACCCTTCACTGTAGGGTCTCTCTGAGTTGGAAGTCAGCTTAGTTTGCTTGTTTGTCTGTCTGTCTGTTTGTCTGGCACACCTACACTGTGTCCGTGACCTAGGAGTCTTCACTAGGGGGTGGCTGAGTCCAAAAGGCAAGCACCCTTAGAAAAGAGGAGGGGCACATAGGCCCGTGTTCCCTGGTATAACCTACCTTTAAGATGACCCGTGCTCACATTGGTCATAATCTAATAGACAACTTCAAAAATGTCCTGGAAGATGGAATGCAAAGGGGATGGAATTTTTTCACATACTTCTTGAAGCCCATCCCCCCCACTCCACCCCCCACCCCCGCCCGAGCGTTTGCTAGAAGTAAGTAGCTGTTTCTAGGCCAGACTCAAAACTTGAACTCACCGCCATTGAGGCACTTCAAGGGCTGCTGGTTTCGAACTGCTGGCTCATATGCACGAGTAGGCAAATGACAGTCCACCATTTGTGGGGAAAGCGTGGAAGAATTTTCTAACTGGACTCTAGACCTTCCCCTCCCCCACCTCCCTGCGCAGTCTCCAAGTCTTGACTGTGGGGAAACCACTGTCAAGTGCCCATGTGCATGCCTGCAGGGCTCACAAGGCAGGGTGTATGGGTTAACCCCGTGAGCCAGGCATTTAGAAGTCTCAGTCTGAGACAGTCCCAGGGGTGGCAGGAACATTGAGGAACGGGGCAGCATGTACCCTGCTAAAAGGGGCCAGACGCCCCTGCTGCAGAAGAGAAGCCAGCAATGGTGATTTTTACATGAAACAGCCCCCCAGTCCCCCGCCCAACCATTCATGGCACAGAAAAAACCCTGTGTAAGCCAATCTTTGCATCATTAGACAAGACCAGTGGCTAGAAGGTTTTCGGTATTGACCATGCTTCAGTGCTGTCCATAAGGTTTTCAGTGGCTGATTCGTCTGAAGTGGGCAACCGATTCCTTCTTCACTGTCTGGACGCTCTGCTAGAAACGTGTTCTCTTTGGGTGGCCCTGCTGGCATTTGACGGATCGGTGGCATAGCTTGCAGCGTCACAGCACCACACAAGCCGTCACAGTAGGACAAACTAACAGACATGTGATGTGTGCACAATTCATGTTCGTGCAAGTGCAAGGAGCACTTAAGAGATCAAACGGGACCTTGCAGTGTTGGGCATCTGTCACACAGAACCTCTGTCATGTAGGGAGGAGCAACGAGACGACTTTGAGGATGAAGGTGTACCTGCCACAAGTCAGGGTATTTTCCCTCGCCTCACACACCTGTGAGAGCCGAGCATGGGCTCCGGACGACCGCAGAAGAATCGATGCGTCTGGATGGCGGGACTGGTGAAGAATCCCGAAAGTACCATGGACGTGGACTGTCGTAAGAACAAACAGATTTGTCTCGGAAGAAGTGCAGCCAGGACTGCCCATGTGGGTTTCCAAGACTGTCCCTCTTGACAAGAATAAAAAGCCTCATCCTTCTCCCACAGAGTAATTAGTGGGTCTGACCTGCTGACCGTTAGCAGCTCAACACCTAACCTACAATGCCACCGGGCTGCCGCCTAGAACCCTCCCTGGAGAAAGAGCCTCAGGTCCGAGATCACCTCCTGGTTAAGAAAGAGAGAAGAGAACGAGAGAATGAGAGAAAGAAAGAAAGAAAGAAAGAAAGAAAGAAAGAAAGAAAGAAAGAAAGAAAGAAAGAAAGAGGGCTGAGCCCCGGTGGCATAGTGGTTGTGCGCGGGACTGCGGCCCACTGGGATGGAGGTTCAATTCCAGCTGCCAGGAGCACAGGCTGGGCCTCCTACTCCCACCACCAGGGCAGTGATGCCTAAAAAAAAAAAAAAAAAGAAAGACATCCATTGTCAAGTGTAAACTTAAAAAATGTTTTTAATTTAACACTTTTAAATTATTTATTATCCAAATGAACTCCAAGCTCAGAGGAGATGGAAGAGGCCAGGCTTTGGTAGGTAGCCTTTCCATTTTTTTTTTTTCTCCCAATGACTAGCTCTGTTTTGGTTTGTTTGTTTGTTTTTTCATCTTGTCCGGGCGTTTTGTTGCTCTTTCTAAAACTGTCCAATATCATGGATGTCGTTCCATGTGCATCACTGTACTTCCTGATGACTGTGTTTGTTGATTAGCTTGGCATGTCATTATTTCGAGGATTTGGTTAATTAAGATCCTGTTGTGCCATCAAGAATAGCATTGGGTTTGACTGCCCCAAACCGTCGATTCCCCGACAACCCCCAGCACAAGAACAGTCATTGCAGCCGCAACGAAAGCAGCAAGGCAAACAACATACCAGTGGCTTCGATGAGAAAAGTCATTCCCCAGCAGCCAGTACAGCACTGCGATGATAAGGACATGTCCATTTGGGGGAACCCCTTCCTTTTGATCATTTTGCTCTGCCCTTCTCAGCACAAGCCTTCACCTCAGGGCTCAGTGCAGCGGCTGGAGCGTTGACCATCCTATTCACCTTCCAGAGGGCGGGGAGGGGGAAGCTCCCCCCCCCACATCCCCCCCCCCCCCCCCAAGGCTCAGTTACTTCCCTTAAGGACATTCCCACCACTCCATTGAGAAGAAGTTAGTCATGTGTTCAGATCTAGCTGCAAGGGAGGCTGAGAAATCATCTTTATCCTGGGTGCCAGATATCTATCCAGTGAGAATTGCAAGTGCTGACAAATTCAGCCAGGCACGTACCTTTTTCAAAGGCAAAGAGCCAGGACTGTTCGGGGATTGGTGAATTCAGACTAAAGAAAGCTCTTGGGACAAATTCCCTGACTTCTTCAATAAATCAGTTGTGCAAACAAACGGGAGAAAGGGAAAGGGAGACTCTCTAGCTTTGAAAAGATCTAAGTGACACTTTGATAATTAGATCCCAAATGGGACCAACTGAAAACAACCTCAAGGAAAACCCTTCTGCGAGTCCATTCTGGATAATGGACCCCTGACCACACTTTTGATCACATGAAGGATTGTGATTTTTTTTGGGGGGGGAGGGGAGGCATCACTGCCCTCAGGTGGTGGGAGTAGGAGGCCCAGCCTTTGCTCCGTGGAGCTGGAATCGAACCTCCATCCCAGTGGGCCACAGTCCGTCGCACAACCACTACGCCACCGGGGCTCAGCCCTGGATTGTGATTTTTGTTAACATGGATGGCTTTGATAACATGAAGGAATGTTTATTGTTTTGAAAAGTATTATGTTGACTGTGATTTTTTTTTTTTTTAAAGAGAGAGCTTGAAGTTCTTGCATTTTTTGAGATGCTTGAGAGATTTTCAAGTTGCAAAGATGTCACTTTGATGAGGCACAGTGGGCCTGACCAAAGTCATGGTCTTTCCAGTCACCCCATAGGCCTTCCGAATCTGGGCACTGAAAGGGAAGACAAAAGAACTGACGCACTCCTTGGCCAAGGAGGAATGTTCATTAGGTTGGGTGCGAGCAAAAGAATGAGTGAATCAGCCTTCAGGAGAAATCCAACCAGGACCCTCTCTAGAAGAGAGGACGGTGACACTTGGTCTCACTTACTTTGTCAGGAGCAGCAGGAAGACCATCACCTAGGAAAGGGCCCCAAGATGGAGAACGGAGTCTGTCAGTGAGCATAAGGGAAGCCCTCCATGGTGACCTTGCCGCTCACTGCCACTGAGTCCATGAGGACTCAGCGTAACCCCTGGAGGTCCAACGGATGCCAGCACACCAACCACCAGGGCCCGGGGCCAATCAGGGGTTTCCTTCCTTGGACACAAGGTCGCCATGATGCATGTGGAGTTGACAGCACCTCACAAAAACTGCCTCTTAGACTACTCCCACCACCAGGGCAGTGATGCCCTAAACAAAACAAAACAAAACAAAACAAAAAACTGCCTCTTAGAGCTGCGCCCTGAAATGCATATGGCTCCAAGCACATGCGCAGCTATGGTCTCTGCATCTAATCGGCCGGGTAAGAAGTGGTTAGGATCAGGATGTAGTTTATACCACATTGGCCAGGAGTTGACGACTGTTGAGCTGGGTGGGTGGTGAACACCTGACATTGGTCACACCGGCCTCTGTACTGCGGTGTGAATTTAAAATGGTCTCTCCTAAAACGTGTAAGACCTGCTCACCAACAAGAGTCAATCGCTTCCCTATTTCTTTGATGCATTGCACGGCTCAACTTCCCACTTCACGCTTCCCCTCCGACGCGCCATCGAATTGTTTCATGCTCTTGGCACCTTCGCAAGCCTCTGCCATGAGGATCATGCTTCGTCATAGGTGTCTGGGATCTCATTCAGAAAGCGTATACCCACATTGACTTTTCTCAGTGGACTCTTGCAGAAACCATCTGAGCGGAGCTCTCTCACTGCCACCGAGTGGATTCTAATGCAGAGCCACTCTGCAGGACAGGGCAGAATTGTCCCTGTGGGTTTCTGAGACTGGATTCTAGATGAGAGTAGAAAGCACCGTCTCTCCCTCTTGGCACCGCTGGTGGTTTTGAACTGCTGACCGCTGCACTACCAGGACTGCTCATGTGAAAGGACCAGACTGCTACTCTTCCTCCTGTTTTACAGATCAAGGAATGCAGGCTCCGAGAATTTAAGAGACTTCAGGAGGTCACAAGTACACGTAAATATTTTTTTGGTAGTCCCCGTTTTGAGTCATGATTCATGACATCCACAGTGATGTCCTGTCCCACGTCTTCTTCCGAAGCAACCTTGAATTTCTGGCGGCTCCCTGTCAATGACCTGCTGCCATTGTTGCTGAATGATGCTCAGCAAAAGTCGACTTGCCTGTGATTTTGAATGATCTTGTTAGATATTTTCTGCATTGGGTGGGGGGGGGGCAGTCTCCTGTCTTTGGAATGAGAACAACTAGGGATCTCTTCCATCAATGGGGCACAAATCTGGAAGGACGCGGCGGGCAGCAACAATGGGCGCAGACATAGCCATTGTGAGGCGGACACAGGACTGCGTGGGGTCTTGTTCCGGGTGTGGTACAAGGGCTTGCTCTGTCAGTCGGAACCCACTTGAAGACTCCGACCCGCAGCAATGATGAGACCCCCGTGGTTGGAAATCAGAGTCCCTGCCAGATTGTGACCCCCACCTCCTCACGCCTTTCCTCAGAGTCTAACACCAAGAATGAAACTCCCTGCCATCTAGTCGATTCTACTCAGAGCCCCTACGGGACAGGGTAGCACTTGTTCCGGTGGGCTTCTGAGGCTGTGACTATTCACAAGAGTAGAAAGCGTCCTCCTTCTCCTTCCAAGGGGGCTGGCAGTTTTGAACTGTCGACGTGGCTGTTAGCAGCCCAACATGTAGGCATGCGGGACGCTGTGCCAATCTTCTATGCTCTTCTGTCTAGCACAATGTGTGTCTTCCAGCCTTGGCTCCACCCCTGCTCAGCAGTCCAGCCTGTGACTGGGATGAACAGACCTGCCACCAGTCATGCTTCTGTGACCATGCCCTGTGCTCGCCCAGCTCCTATGTAAGCCTCCCGTTCTCTGTCAAGTCTTGGACGTCACTGTGATCTCGACCTTATAGTTTCCCTCTTCTGGATGGTATGTCTCTGTCTTATCTTCCTCCTCTGTAAGACTTAGGAAATGCTCCCCATTGATGATATTTGAGATATGGGTAAAGTGACCAGACATCCCGCTTTTGATGGGACAGTCCCTATTTTAAACAATTTTTCCCACATCCCGCGGCGTTTTAAAAAAGTCCCGATTTTTGGAAAGAATACACGACAAGCTAGGGAATGACGAGAGAACAGGAAGGGAATATACCCCCTCTACACCCCCCCCCACCCCGTCAATGGTATCCCGCTTTGCCAATGTTAAAATCTGGTCACTTTAGATTTGGGGCCACTTTTGCCCCCTGTGACAGCATGTAGCACCCAGATGGAAGAAACGGAGAGAAACAGCCTGGGCCTGTGGCCGAGTGGGCTCCGCCGAGTGTGCATGATGGAACCCAGTGGCGTCCAGGTCTGTGCCGGACTCACAACGGGTGGCATGTTGGAGCTGGGATTGCAGCCGCTGTGTGAAGACTAGGCCTCGTACGTGGGGAACGGAGCTCTCCTCCAGTCTCCAAAGAGTTCCTTGAGATGGAAGACTGAATGTTCCCTTAAGGCTGGGTGGGGAACCTTTTTTCGGCCAAAGGCCATTTGGATATTTATAACCTCGTGCTCAGGCCATACAAAATTATCCACTTAAAAATTAGCCTGCTATATTTAGTCCAACATCTAATGAACTCACCCCTACTGTAATGGCTGAAATGACTTCTCTTTGGGGAGGTGTGTGATGCTAGCTGGGATTGATGATTTCGAGGACCTTATATGGCATGGGACTGCACACTCCCCCACCCCTGTCCTAAGGGGTGCTAGACACCCAGTTAGCCCAGAAGACCCCCACCAGCAAGGCAAAGGGCAACAGCCACGCCTAGATCCACTCCTCCCCAGGTTCCCTCCCAGCCGGCCCTGCAGCCTCCATACCTTTCCCTTTCCAGGTGCCCGGGTCTGCCAGTGTGACATTAAGGAGAGGCTACACAGCGGCGTATAGCCCGAGCCCCAGAGTGAGGGCCTACCCAGGAAACAGGTTCTATGCCAAGTTGAGAAGGAGGAGTTTGGGGGGGGGGGGCGGCTGGTGGTGTGTGCAGGGTAGGGGCAGAAGAGGCGGGGCAGACAGAAGAAGGCAATCCTCAGAGGGAGGACAGTCAGGTTTGAGGAGAGACCAATGACAGCAGGGGCCTTGTCAGCGCCTAAGAGGCCTACGGTGAGACTCGGGGGAGCTTATGAGCTTTCCGGCTTAAGCACATGTCCTTGGCGTCTCATCTCGGGTTGTGCCTGTGTCCTATCTTATTCTACCTGCTGGCTTGGGGGAAAATGATCCTCATAAGCCACGCAGGAGACCGGGATGGAGGGTGGGAAGTGACTGGGGTGGTGGGCGCAGGATCCTGGACTCCAGGGCGTCCCAAACATCCTCAGACTAGAGCTAGAAAGTCCATTTCAGATTAAGCCTCGCTTGCCTTGCAAAGATGGCCAAGGCACAAGCCCGGGTCACTATGAGTTGGAGGCTACAGGGTGGCACTACCAACAACTGCGAGAAGACCTGGGACCATTGCCACTCTGTGGAAGGGAGGAGCTTTTCTTGGTGTTGGCAGACTTACTGGAAAGTCATTGTGGTCATTTTAAAACCCAGCGACTAATTCCTGGGCCTGCCTCCATGGCGAGTCTCGGTTCTACAAGTCCTCCCCTTGAATCTGGGCTGACCTCAGTGACTTATCATAACCAAGAGAATGTGGTGGAAGGGATGTGGCTACAGAAGCCCACTCCTTCTCTGGAAAACTCGCACGAGGGCGCTGAGCAGCCAGGTGAAGAGTGGGACCCTCAGAGGCCGCCACATCACGAGGAAGCCTGAGCCTCGTTAAAAGGTCACATCCACGCGATTGTGGAGACCAGAGGGCAGTGACTGTCAATCACGTCGGGGGAGGTCCTCCAGTGGATCCCACCTCCGTTGCAGTGCCAGACCCAGCTAGGCAGTCTTCCCAACTGTAGCTCCGGATCCCATAGAGCAGACGCAAGCTGGGCCCTCTTCAAGCATCTAACTCACAGAGCCTGTAGGCATAATCAAATGATGGTTCGACACAACTAGGTTTGGGGGTCATTTGGCTTTCACGCCAAGATGTCATTGTCAGGATGTGATTCAGAACCACC
The DNA here is from genome assembly GCA_004026705.1 of Nesogale talazaci. Lineage (NCBI taxonomy): Eukaryota > Metazoa > Chordata > Mammalia > Afrosoricida > Tenrecidae > Nesogale > Nesogale talazaci. The sequence goes on from PVJH01042266.1 coordinate 7,773, forward strand.
AAATCCTAATGCCCCCCAGTTCCATTAAGGACGTACCCAGGCAAGTCCTAAGCACGAGACCACCGCTCCCTGGACTAGCCAGGACTGTGTAGTAATTCACTCTCTAATGACATTGCTTCTTAATGCTCAGAAGGAATTCACTGGAGACTTAATCTCCATGGAAACTCCAGACTGGCTGTGGAGCTTTCACTGTTATCGGTAGCCTTCTGCAAACTTAGTGCTCAGAAATTAAGCTGTACTATAACACAGAAGCTGAGAAGCTGAGCTAGGTGAGAAAGAACTCAGCTCAGGGTTGGAGAGGGGGAGACTTATTAAGAACCTATTACGTCGCTGAACCCCGGTGGCACAGTGGTTGTGTGCGGGACTGCAGCCCATAGGGTTGGCACTTCAAATCCAGTAGCAGCTCTCCAGGAGCAAGGCTGGACTTCCTACTCCCACCAGGGTGGTGATGTGAAAAAAAAAAAAAGTCCCAACCTTGCTGGCAGAAAGAGAGGCGGATTTGAAGCACTTGCAGATGAAAGTCAACAAGTACAGCCTTCAGAATGGATTGCAACTGAATGTAAACAATGGCAACAATTCTCATAACTGTCCCGATAGACAGCATCATGATGGTGAGCAGAGAAGAAGTTGACATTGTCAATGATTTCATTTTATTTGCATCCACAATTAATGCTCACAATGATGCCTTGCACGGGGCACATCTGCTGCCCAGGACCTCATTAAAATATTAAATGAGTGGGGCTGAGCCCCGGTGGCGTAGTGGTTGTGCGCGGGACTGCGGCCCACTGGGACGGAGGCTCAATTCCAGCAGTGGGGCTGGGCCTCCTACTCCCACCACCGGAGAGCAGTGATGCCCCCCCCCCCACAAAAAAATTAAATGAGCAAAGATGTCACTGTTAGGACTAAAGGGCATCTGACCCAGTCCATGGTATTTCCATTGGTGTAGACTACTGAACGTACCATGGACTGCTAAAAGGACAAGCCAATCTGTCTTGGAATAGCAGTGCATGTAAGAGTCGGACATTGACTAAGAAAGAGTTGAGAAAAGTTTATGTATTTAAATACAGTGTTGGTGAGGACTTCTGAATGGACTGTCATGAGAACAAACAAATCTGTCTTGGAGGTAGTACAGCCAGAATGCTCCTTAGGGGCAAGCATGGTAAGAGTTCATCTCTAGTTGTCTGGAGGGACCAGTCCCTGGAGAAGGGCATTATTATTGGTAGGGAAAGGGAGGAAGACCCTCCAGGGAACAGATTGATGTGTCAGGGCTATAACAATGAGACCAAACACATCAATGGCTGTGTGGATGGCACCCATGTGACACGTGGTGGGCCCCACTCCACCTGCTGTCTCTGTTACTGAACTCCCAGTAGGCCTTCTCTGTCATCTTATAGGTCAGTCTGTCCCATTTGTCTGTTATGCTTCATAGCGCTTCCTTCTCTGAAGCCCTCAAGGTTATACCCTAAGTCAATTCATGTTTGGCTGAAACATCTCAGAACTACCTTCTTCTTTCTCCCTGAGCCCCAGCCCCCTCAGAACCAAGTCCAGCCCCTTTGTACCTGGCGGTCCCTTCTCCCTTCAAAGCTCCCAGGGCCTGAATTCTTCTGCGAGACCACTGTGAAAAAAGAGGTGGACAAACACCTGGGTCTTGAAGACAAAGTGGGGTGGGGGTCCTGGAAGCTTTCTCTACCAACATCTCCCAACCTGTCCTTCTTCCACACAAACCTGTTCCTTTTTTGAGCCCTGTGGGGGGGGGGCGGGGGGGGGACGGACTTGAAGCACTTGCCGATGGAGATCAAAGATTGCAGCCTACAGAATGGATTACAGCTCCACATTACAGACCCACATCCTCACAACTGAACCAATAGGGAGCATCACGATAGGGGAAAGGTTGAATTCTTCAAGGATTTCACTTTGCTCGAACCCACAATCAATGTTTATGGAAGCAGCAGTCAAGACAACAAATGACACACTGTGTTGACATTGGGTAAATCTGCCGCATGTGACCTCTGTCAAGTATCGAAGAGCCGGGACACTGCTTTGAGGACAAAAGGGTGGAGGATAGACCTTGCCGGCCTTTCTTCATTGTTAGAGTAAAGGAGGGGGACAATCTCATCTATCACTCCGAGGTCACGCCATCTGTCCTTGAGGTCACAACCCTAGAGGCCACTCTCTATCCAGTGGCCACTTTGTGTGCCAGCACTCTACCTGCTGGAATCTGCATCGTCTGTCACTCGATGGTAAGACGTTTGAGGCTGGAAGAACAAATGCGTTATATACCCTCAATTTCAGAGAAGGTCCTGCCTAAACCTTCAGCCGGTCCTTGGATAACAATATGGCTTTCTACTCCCATAAAGATTTTATCTCGGGCTGAGCCCCGGTGGCGTAGTGGTTGTGCGCGGGACTGCGGCCCACTGGGACGGAGGTTCAATTCCAGCAGTGGGGCTGGACCTCCTACTCCCACCACTGGAGAGCAGTGATGCCCACAAAAAAAAAAAAAAAAGATTTTATCTCAATAAATAAAACAAAAATATTTAGTCTCAGAAACATACGGGGTCAGTTCTGTTCTTCCACATAAGGTTACTATGCGTCAGAATGGACTCCTTGACAGTGAGAGAGTCCTTTGCAACCCCGTTCACCAAGAAAATGAAAGCGGAATCACTCCTGCCAAAGGGAACACTACAGTAGGAGACCAAACATCTCAGCCAGCTGCCATCAAGTCGATGCTGACCTGAGGGGAAGGGTCCTCTATAAGTTTTGCATGGCTGATATTTTGGAAGTAGATTGCCAGCTCTTTCTTCCTAGTCCATCTTCTTCATAATATTTTCCTGGAATCTGCTCAATAGCTTAGTCGCATGGAAGCTTCCGCTGATAGACAGGTAGTGGTTGCACGTGAGGTGGTTGTGGTTGCAACAGATGGTCTCAAATGAAAGGTAGCAATCAGATCACTGAAGCTTAGTGTCTGAGACCTGCATGTAGGCTACCTCATGGGATTGGGTTTCCTGCGTGCGAGGCTTAGGGTCATGGTTTCACTAGACTTCCCTGGTCAATGGTCTAATGGCATTTCGTGCTTCTGTTTGTTGCATACTGGCTGGAACCTTCCAAAGCTTTCAAGCAGCCATTCAAGGCAAGGCACTTGGTCTCTGTTCGTCTAGACCAGCGGTTCTCAACCTGGGGGGCTCAGCCCCTTTGGGGGTTGAACACAGGGGTTGCCTGATTCATAACATACTCTTTTTATTTGTCTGTTTTCCATAACATGTCCTAAGACAGTAGTTTTCACCTGACAGCAGCCCTGTAAGACAAGGTAGAACTGCCTTAGTGGGTTTCTGAGACCGCAGCGCTTTACGGGGGTGGAAAGCCTCGTCTTTGTCACCTTCTATGACAAAGAGAAAAATGCAGCGCATGTCAGGGAGCACATTTTATTGTGTGTGTGTGTGTGTGTGCGTTTTGTTATATAGGCGCTCAACAATGACAAAAGTGATTTTTGTAAGTGATAAAAAGGTAGACATCTATCTATGTGCATCAAGATGATGACAGTGTCTTAGTGATCTCATGCTGGTACCACAGAAATGCCACAAGGGGCTGGTTTTCACACATAGACAGGTACTCTCACAGTTGAGGGGACAAGAAGTCTGAAGTCGGGGAACACGCTCAAGGGGAAGGCTCATCCTCTCTGTCCCCTCTGGGGGGGATGTCTTCGTGGTCTTTCAGCATCGGTGGGTTTGGCATTCTTTGTATTACTCTTCCTTGGGTCTAAGCGGTTCTCAGTGCAGTGAGCCTGGGTCCCAGGGTACACTTCATGCTCAACTTCTCTTTGTTGGTGGTAGTTAGTTCTTTTTTCTCTGCTCACGTTTCTCTTCTTGGAGGTCTTGTAAAATCAAACGATGTGGCTGGAGCAAGGATAGGAAAACAAAGTGAAGGAAAACCATCCCATCCTGGGGATCATGGGTCAGCCATGTAGATATTTGTGGGAGCACACAATCCAGCCAACAAACAGCAACTCAAGATTATAGAAGAAACTTAGGGGTCACTGAGTTTGTGTTAATGGGAGAAGAAGAACTCAAAATCTTCCTGAAAGCATTTCTAGAGAGTCCACATGGAGAGGCCAGGAGAGAGCCAAGAGAGAAAGAGAGACAGAGATGCCCACGGAGACTCCATCCTACGGTCCACCCCATTGGAAACCCTTGAGATTGCTTAGAACAGGGATGAGCCCTCCTGCTGCGCCCTGCCCACAGACTGAAGAGCAAGATTAATGACTGGTGGTGTTTTTTTTTTTTTTTGGGGGGGGAGGCATCACTGCTCTCCGGTGGTGGGAGTAGGAGGCCCAGCCCCACTGCTGGAATTGAACCTCCGTCCCAGTGGGCCGCAGTCCCGTGCACAACCACTACGCCACTGGGGCTCAGCCCGACTGGTGGTGTTTTAAGCTACTACATTTGGGGGCAATTTGTTACGTAAATAGATAACCAGAACTCTAAAGGATGACCCTCTTTAATGACAAATTAAACAGTGAGCCTTACAATTCATGATGAGTGTGATCAATAGATGGAGATATCTACATCCATTATTACGTGGTATGGAAATAGCGGTGATTTCTATTGGTGACAAAGTCAGAAGGGCTGCTAATGCTATTGGAATTATCGCCCGCCTTTAGGACAGAAGGAACTGTTGAATCCCCCTTAAAGGTTAGTGAAAAGACAGGTGAAAAGTATTTCCCATCCAGTTTCACTAGTCCACCCCCAACCGCAAATTCTATGCAGGGACCCCCAGTGCAGAAGCCCTATTTTAGAGAGAAATTGGGGCATCCTTTTGATGACTGATTCTGTCCTTCTTAAGAATTCAGTGAGGCTGCCTGTATAGACAGCTGAACAGATTGTATTTTTATATGTGCTTAACCGGAAGCTTTAAAAATACCCTCCCTCCTTTTGTTCTCCTCCTCACTCACTGATGTTCTTTCTCATTCTTTTTCCACGCCTCCTCTTCCTGTCCCTTAGTATTCTCTGCTCTTCATCATCCTCAGAGGCCTGCAGGTCACATCCACCCCCACACCCCCAGCCCTGGCCTTGTCTCTGCGCTGGACCAGGCAGAAGGTTCTCTCAGTTTTGTGCCATGCCTTTCACCCCGTTGCTTTGCATCAGGAAGGGGCTTCCTAAAATTCAAGTGTAGTCTTGCTTCAGCTCCCAACCTCTGGTTGGCTCTTGTAAGCAAGAGGGGCAGAAGCTTCTATGACAAAGGCATGTCAGAAGCAGGCCCTTCCCTCCTGGGCACTGTTAGTTTTTTCATCTCCCCCTGCCCCGCCCCACCTCCAGTCACACAGATTGACTTGGTGTTAGGTCCTATAGAGTGGATTCTGACTCATAGGGACCCACCCTGACAGCAGAGCTATCCTAGATAGCTGGTGCTGTGGGGTAGGCATTGGGCTGTAACTGCAAGGTTGATGGTTCAAATCCCCAGCTGCTCTGTGGGAGAAAGATGAAGTTATTTACTCCTATAAAGAGTCATCCTCACCCTGACTGCAAATTGCTTAAGGTAGGTTTGGCCTGGTTTTCTGTTTCGGGGCAGTGAAATCATCCAGTCAGCGTCTTCTTGTGTCCGGCTGCTTCCACTCAGCAGCAAGTCTGTGAGACCATCGGTGGGGGTCCAGGTAGTTGGGCATCAAGTCTGCTCACGGCTGTGCAGCCTTCCTCTGTCTGAGTGTTGCTGTCCGTGAAGTTAGGAGCTGTCCATTTGGGTCTGACTCACAATGACCTCCTTGTAACCGAGCAGAACTATCCTATAGGGTCTCTAGGCTGTGATCTTTATAGGAGCAGGTCGCCATGTCTTTCTCCCTCAGAGCTGCTGGGTAGGTTTAAACCAGAGATTTTTCAGTTCGCCGCCAATCACACGAGGTTCCTTGTATGACTCTCAAAAAAGTTAAGCTCACTGCCCCTGTGGGTTTCCGAGAGTGTCACTCTTTTTTTTTTTTTTTGCATCACTGCCTCTGGTGGTCGTGGGCGCTACCCAGTGCTCCTCCTGAGAGCCGCTGCTGGATTTGAACCGCCAAGTCCGTGGGCTGCAGTTCCTCACTCAACCACTTACACCACCGGGGCTCAGCCCCGAGAGCGTCACTCTTGATGGGGGTCAGAAGCCCATCTTTCTCCCATGGAGGGGCTGCTGGTTTCAAACTGTTGACGTTGGTGGTTAGCAGGCTGATGTGTAACCTACCACACCACCAGGTCTCCTGTTGGCGGATGTTCCAGAAAGTTCCTATGAGCGATTGTATCCTGAATGTGACAAATTGCTGGAAAAGAGCTCATCGTGCTCAAATTTGTCCCATCTTCCTACTCTCAGATTCTCCTCAATTCTGGGGATTTTCTGTTTTTATTTGCTCTATCTTTTTCTTACACATTTACAATGACTTCTCTAAATGTTCTCTCAAGTCTTTCTATTTTTTTTTGGGGGGGGGGCATCACTGCTCTCCGGTTGTGGGAGTAGGAGGCCCAGCCCCACTGCTGGAATTGAACCTCCGTCCCAGTGGGCCGCAGTCTCGCGCACAACCACTACGCCACCGGGGCTCAGCCCTCTCTCAAGTCTTTCATGGAAGAATCACACACACACACACACACACACACACACACACACACACACACACACACCAGTCTTTTCTCCGTTG
>PVJH01042267.1:0-14417 GCA_004026705.1 Nesogale talazaci
CAACCAATCACAAAGCTACAATATAATCTAATGGACTAAAGGTTACAACATATGTAAGCACTATAAAACAATACAAAGGTATAATAACTAAAATGTAACACAAAGCAAGCAAGCTATATGGCTTATACAAAAGGGTAAAATATAAACTAAACATAAATGCCAGGAACCGATACAGGAAAAGGCTGGGTGTGTCCCAGCAGGAGATAGGTATCCTGTGTGCATCTGGTGGTCTTTGATAAAGCCCTGGGGCGGTAGGGACTGTTTGCAGAGCAGATAATGGCCTCTGAATCTGGCTCTCCACAGTCTTCCATATTCAATGTTCAACATTCAAATACCTATGAGGTAATGGAAAATATCATGTGTATCTCCTGCCTCCAGGGAGGAGATACACAGGATTCCCCAGAATCCTCAGGAGAAGGCCATGCTCACACAGAGGCCTCATTGGCTATGACCTGAGTGACAGGCTAGACTCCACCCCTTCATTTTTTTTGTTTTTGTTTTTGGGTTGTTTTTTTTTTTTGGCATCACTGCCCTCTGGTGGTCTTGGGGGTTGCCAGCGCTGCTCCTGAGAGCCGCTGCTGGATTTGAACCACCAAGTCTGCGGGCCACAGTCCTGAACTCAACCACTTTCGCCACCGGGGCTCATCCCTCACCTCTTCACTCTTAATCCTCTCACATCCCAAACTGGCACCAGGTTATGTAACCACCACAGTTCTGCCTATGGAAAGTTCTCCAGCCCCACAGGGAGATGTCCTTCTGGAATCCTCTCCAAATCCACATCAAATTTCACCTCCAGGCTCCTCTTTCCAGTTGGACATGGAGAGCCATCTCTGGAATCTGCTGCTGATGCACACTGCTATTCTCTCGGGCTTCCTGCTGGAAATCAGCCCTGAGGGTCCCAGTGGGACACGGCTTGCTGGAGGGTCTGCATTTGCTGACAGGACCCCACACAGCGTAGAGAGAAAGAGCTGCAAAAATCTGTTACTGATCAGAACTTGGAGTATGCGAAGTACGAATCTAGGAAAATTGGAAGGGGTAAGGAGTGAAATATAAGCGTTTGTGTGTAGCATATTTATACAATGCAAAGCATCTTTTGATCGCCTGACTGCTGAGTCCATGAGCAATGCTTATGGATCCAGGCAAGACAAGATTCTTGGCAACTTCAACCTGAACCTACATATGAGGAGTTCATGGTGTATTCCAGAGTCAGACGCTGCCCTGTTTTAACTACAGATGCCAAGCTCTTCTCTCCTCTCTCTTCACAGCCGTCGTCATTTTGATCTCTGTGTATTCCATTGGGAGCAGTCTGTGTGTACCATCTCCTTTTGTGTTTTTGATAAAAGGCATTCCCTGTGAACACGTTGTTGGTTCTGCAAAATTCTGTCATGAGGTCTGTAGTTTTACTTCTGTTTTCATACAATATAGCATGACCCCAATGTACCTTGTAGATTTGTACCTGATCTGTACCCAGGTACAGATGAGAGGTGGAAACACAGGGAATATATGACAGATAATCTCCTTGGGACCATTGTTGAGAGTAGCCATAACTGGAGGGGAAGGGGAAGGTGGGGGGAGAAAAGGGAACGGATCACAATGACCTACCTATAAGCCCCTCCCAGGGGGATGGATGACAAGGAGGTGGGGGGAGACATTGGACAGTACAAATCATGAAAAAATAATTTGTAAATTATCAAGGGTTCACGAGGGTGGGAGGAAGGAAGAGAGGGAGGAAAAAAATGAGGAACTGATACCAAGGGCTGACGTAGAAAGAAAATGCTTTGAAAACAATGGTGGCCACATATTGACAAAAACAAAAACATATGGACAAATGTGCTTGAGACAATGGCTATCTGTATGGACTATGATAAGACTAGTATGACCCCCAATAAGCATTTTTTTTTGTTTTTTTTTTGGCATCACTGCCCTCTGGTGGTGGGAGTAGGAGGCCCAGCGTTGCTCCTGGATTTAAACCTCCAACCCAGTGGGCCGCAGTCCCGTGCACAACCACTACGCCACCAGGGCTCTGCCCCCAATAAACATTTTAAACAAAAGAATAGACCATAGGTCTTTTCCAGTTACTGTTCTTTTCTCTTTGTTTCCAACTTTTACATTCCAATCACCAATAATTATCAATGCATATTGAGTTCAAGCTTGATCGATTTCCAACTAAAAATATCGGTGGAATTTTTCAATTTCTTCCTCACTGGATTGTAGTTCGTGCATAAATTTGAATAGTAGTTAAATTGGTTGGATTTTCTTGAAGGCGGATAGATAAAATCCCACCATAGCCCGCATTGTACTTTCAGAGTGATTTATCAGTGTCCTTTTTGACAGTGAATGAAACACCATTCCTTTTGATTTTATCATTCCTGGTATAGTAACTGTGGCAGTCATGTATTCCTGATGTCAATTTCATGATTGAGATGTAGGGGTGGAGTCTGGCCTGTTAATCTGGAGATAGCCAATGAGTAGCCAATGAGGCCTCTGGGTGGGCATGGCTTTCTCCTGAGACTTCTGGGAAGTTTCATGGCATTTCCTAATTGGAGAAGAGAGACTTGACGCTCAGTCTCTGGGAGTCAGTCTCCAAGACGACGAACCACTGACAAGACAAGATGGCAGCATTTGAGGAAGTGGAGGAACCGGAGAAGCCACATGAGCTTACCCTGATGGAAGCAGACCTCTGAAGCTGGAGAAGCTGCGTGGAGACCCTGCCAGTGCTGGGATGCTTCGACTGCACGTGCTCCTGAGTCAGGAGGAGACTTTATTGACTGGTATCGGACATATGTGCTGATGTTGGACTTATGACCTTGGACAGGCAGCGTTGGGATGCTTTCTCAATGTCCTGTTCCTTTGTTTTGGGGGGGGGGACATCACTGCTGTCCAGTAGTGAGAGTAGGAGGCCCAGCCCCACTGCTGGAATTGAACCTCCGTCCCAGTGAGCCGCAGTCCCGCGCACAATCACTACGCCACCGGGGCTCAGCCCTCCTGTTGCTCTTGTATATAAACTTTTCCCTTATATCCATATGCATGTCTATGAATTTGTTTCTCTAGTCTACCTGGACTAACACAGTAACTCATGGTTTTCTGACTCAAATTAGACCAATACCAGTCTGTTTCAGCTCACCAAGGCCTGAGACCTCAATCTTGATGCATTCCATTTCCTTTTAGAGGACACCCAATTTTCCTAGATTCCTCCCTTCACACGTTCCAAGTTTTGACCATTAGCAGATTTGTGCAACTGTTTCTCTTTACCTCGAATCATGCCCAATCCGAGAATGAAGATCCCAAAGGCTCCAGCCCCACAGGATTTTCCCCACTCTCCAACCAAGCAGCCCCTAATTAGTCACGTTTCTAGCACCCTCTGACAGAGGCCCCCTTCTCTGGCACTCTCTGACAGTGTTCTGCTTCCCTTTAGTATCAGACAATGTTTTGAAGCTGTGCACAAGGTTTTCAGGGGCTCCTTCCTGCAGAGTGAGGAGTCGAGGCCTTCTTCGTGTCGTCTGTTCTTAATCTGTAGGCCCCACTGAAACTGGTTGACTTTTGGGGATCCTGCTGGCATCGAAATATCAGTGACACTGCTTCCAGCACCACAACCCACCACAGTACAACAAGCACAAGTGGTGGCATGATAATAAGTGTGGCGGTCATGTGCTTATGTTAATTTCATGATTGAGATGTAGGGGTGGAGTCTAGTCTGTTAATCTGGAGCTAGCCATTGAGTAGCCAATGAGACCTCCATGTGGGCATGGCTTTCTCCTAAGACTTCTGGGAAATCTCACGATATTCCTCGTGGAGATGAGAAGCCATCTCCCCAGTTGTTGGGAGTGGGTCTCAGAGAGACAACAAACTACAGACAAGATGGCAGCGTCCCAGGAGCTAGAGGAGCCGGAGAAGTCACACAGCCTTACCATGATGGAACCAGGCCTCTGAAGCTGGTGAAGCCATGTGGAGAGTCCTGCCAGCGATGAGTTGCTTCTGCCACCACCGGATGCTATTGATGGACCTTGAGCCCTGGAAGCGAGGAGCCATGGGGAGACCCCTGCCGGCACTGGGACTCTGCACCCACTGGCCTGTGACTTCGTGAGTCAGAAAGAGACTTTATAGACTGGTATCAGGCATGTGGGCTAATATCGGACTTATGACCTTGAACTGGACTGGGTTGGGATGCTCTCTCTAGTCGACCCGGACTGGCATAATGAGACTGCTCTATGATTTGAGCATTCTGTTGGGGCACCTTTCTCCGGAATGGATACAAAAATGATTCTCTTTCAGTCAGTGGTTGGCCAAATAGTCATCTTTGAAATTTCTTGGTGGAGAGGAGTGAGTGCCTCCAGGGCTTCATCGGTTTAAAACACATTTTGATTGGTGTTCCAATCAATTCCTGGATCCTTGATTTGGGCTAGTGCCTTCAGTGCAGCTTGGAGTTCTTCCTGGGGTACCATTCTCAACCATATACTACCTCTTGAAATGGTTGAATGCCAGCTACTACTTTTTGATACACTGTTCTTTCCAACTTCTTTCGACGCCTCCTGCATCGATATTTTGCCTATAGAATCTTTCAACTTTGCAATTCGAGGCTTGAGTTCTTTCAGTTTATGACGGCCGTGTTGCTCCTTTGTGGAACCCAACGTGAAGTCGTCCATGAATACCTGTCAGCCCCACGTGTTACAGAACAGAACTGTGTTCTGTGTCTTCCCTTGGGCCATCGTTAGGGAACTGCACCTCCAGGCCTTTCTTTCTCAGTGCCAGTGGTGGGGTGCAGAGCATGTACATAAGTCCGGATGAATTATTGGATGAGAAAGTCAAGAACACAGCTCGGGCACACAACCCAGGGAAGGCGCTGCTGGGCCTTCTGCGGATGGGATGCAGTTTCGGTCCTGGGAGGCCCTGGGGTCCTGGGGAAGGAAGCGCTGCTCTCGCTCTGGGAGCCCAGGTCAGTTCCCTCAGAGCCCAGCACGGGAGGTTCCCGCTGGCTGCCCGCCAAATCGAATTGCAGACATTGCGAAGCCAGGGACGCAAACCGAAGTGGGATTGGCGAGCGGTGGGGACATGCAGTGGCGCAGTATTCTTCTGCCTTCACCAGGAAGTGCTTCAAATTCTCTTCCTTTTGCAAACAAGGTGGTGTCCTCTGCATATTGCAGGAGATTAATGGGTCTTCCTCAAATCCCGCACCCACATTTTTCTTCTTCTTTTTTTTTTTTTAGGCATCACTACCCTCAGGTGGTGGGAGTAGGACGCCCAGCCTTTGCTCTGTGGAGCTGGAATTGAACCTCCATCCCAGTGGGCCGCAGTCCCGCGCACAACCACTACGCCACCGGAGCTCAGCCACATTTTTCTTCTTATAACCCAAACCAAACTCACTACCATGAACTAGACTTTGACTCATAGAGACCCAATAGGGCAGGGTAGGGGTTCTGGAGACCTTTTTTTTGGGGGGGGCATCACTGCCCTCAGGTGGTGGGAGTAGGAGGCCCAGCCTTTGCTCCTGTGGAGCTGGAATCGAACCTCCATCCCAGTGGGCCGCAGTCTCAAGCACAACCACCAGGGCTCAGCCCGAGACTCTAACCCTTTACAGGAGTAGAAAGCCTCATCTTCCTCCAAAGGAGCAGTTGGTGGTTTCAAACCGTTGATCTTGTGATTAGCAGCCTACTGTGTAAGCCACCATGCCACTGTGGCTTCTGTTCTTTAAGCAGTTCATCCTGTTTACACACAGGAAGGACAGAAGAAGGAGCACTACCTCACTTTGCCATCTCTTTACCTAGCAAATATTTATTGGGAGTCAAATAGGTGGCAAATACACAATGCAAACAATGTGTATTTGTGAAGCCTTAGGACAAAACCAAAGAAACCTCAGTCTCAGGACAAGAAAAGGAAATGTCCGATCAGCACAGAGAAACAAGACTGAAGGAAAACTCGACCTAACCTATAGTGTACAAAAGAAAACAGAACTGTTATCTTATTAGCTCTTTCTTGGAGCCTAAGAGTCACAATGGAAAGCTTAGTACTTGCCTGGGTGGATTCCAAGATGCTGGAGAGATAGTGGCTGGCCCCTTGCGCTCAGCTCTGGTCCAGACAGGCATGGAAAATGACAGGCAGGGTGAGGGAAGGCAGGTCTACCTCCCCCCTCCCCCCACCAGCCTAGGAGGGCGGCTCAGTCAGCACCACAAAGCAAGGAAGAGGGGAAGGAAAGCCGAGGCTGTATAGCTGGAACCTAATCCAGCCAAATTCCTGCCCAAGAGGAATCCGGGGAATGCTTTTGGTGGCGTCTTCCAACCTCATCTTCCTAGTATTTCTTAGATCAGCTCATTGCTACTGAGATGTGGTTGGAAGCCTGCAGCCAGGTCTGGGTGGTCCCTTCCTTGGGACTGTGTCGTAGTGTCAGGCTAAGTGCATATAACCCTTGTGAACCCTGGCTTCCCCACAAAGCAGGTGGGCAGATGAACGGTTTAGGGAATGCAGATGCTAGCTGAATTTCGTTGAGCCGTTTGGAAGAAGTCTCAAGTGATGCGGCTTCGTGGACTAGACAGAGAGAAATGTAGGACAGAAGCTCGTACAGCGGGGAGAATCGATAGCCGATGGGATCTGTAGCTGTGTCCAGAGCCCTGAATAATAGATCAGTGTCCACAGGGAGGAAAGTGTCGGGTGCTCTGATAAAGGCCATGTCCTCCGTTCTCTGTTGCCCAATACTCTGTCAAGCAACTGGCATAAACCCCCCGAAGAGATGCTGACTGGTGCCGAGCATGAAACAAATCAGGGTTTACTGAATCAGGACTTGAAAAACACAAGAGGCTGGGGCATGCCCACTACCCTTGTGGTGCAGTGAAGGACTCCACATGGTCCTCCAGCCTTTACTGTTGTTGTTAGGTGCCTTTGAGTGGGTTCTGGCCCACAGCACAATGGAACAAAATATGGATCAGTCCCGTGTCGCCCTCATCTTGTATGGATGCTTGGGCTCCCTGTAGCTCCCACTGAGTGCCTGGGGATGGTGGTTAGGCGCTGTCAGACACAGGACAAGCTTATGTGCAACAAAATGAACCACCACCTGGTGCCCTGCCATCCTCACCCTCGTTGGCTGAGCCGTTACAGCCCCCATGCCAGTCCATTTCCTCGGGCGTCTTGCACCTTCTCGCTGATTTCACCAAGCACGAGGTCCTTCTCCAGGAACTGCTCTTGCCTGATCATATGTTCAAAGTACAGAGACCCGCTTGCCCTCCTTCCTTCTAAGGAGGATTCTGCCTGTACTTCAAGACAGATGTGTTGATTCTTCTGCAGTCTTCTTTATTCACTGGTCAACCTTCACGTGTGTATGAGGCTACTAAAAATGCTCTGTGTGACAATGCTTTCTTTTCTAAGAACAAATACCAAACTAATGCCAAGGAGTTGGGGGGGGGGGGGGGAGAATCACAAAAGTCCAACTCTTAGAAGATGACAGTCTATTCCTCCTCCCTTGAGTCTTTTCCTCAGGTCTTTGGGTGCTGCCAGCCACTTATGGGAGGGTGCAGTTCCTGCCAGACTGCTGGTCAGGCAGGTTATCTGTAAGATGGATGCTGGGGCCTGAGGGTACCCTCCACTGCTGGTGCTTGCTGGTGAGACCACATCCTCGGGCTCACTGTATGTGGCAGGATAGCACTGCAGGGAATCTTGTTCACAATTCCTCACAAGGGAACTCTGTCCCTATCTTCCTTCCCCTACTTGTTAGGGCAGGTGGAAGGGGACTACAGAGGGATGGGGGTACAGATTCAATTTGGCATGAAGCTTTGTGGAGATTAAAAAAAAATTTTTAAAGAGCTCAAATGCTCACACACAGGTTTCTTTTCTCCAAGAACTTATCCAAACTTGTTTCCACTTTTTTTTTTAAACACAAGAATTAATACCCTTCAGATGCAGTCCCTCAACCTTTGAGATCATTTCCTTTCTACACACTAAAGTTGTCACGGATGTTTCAGGGCACACAAGAGACTTCACCTCGGGCTGAGCCCCGGTGGCGTAGTGGTTGTGCGCCAGACTGCGGCCCACTGGGTTGGAGGTTCAAATCCAGCAGCAGCTCTCCAGGAGCAAGGCTGGGCCTCTACTCCCACCACCAGAGGGAAGTGATGCGCCCCCCCCCCCAAAAAAAAGAGACCCCAACTCAAATGTAACTCAAGAAGAGCATTTATTAAGTCCTAAACAGGGCAGAGACAAGGTAAAGACAAAGACACGTCAGCTGGACGAGGGAGACCATTAGGAAGAGGTCAAAATGGCACCCACAAGCGCTGAAGTATGCATGGAACGCAGAGGGAACTGTCCCAAATTCATGGCTGGTGGCAAATCAATATATCACAGGAACAGGAACGGAGCTGAAACAAGGGCTCAAATATAAAGTGCTTATAAAATTACGATGGCAACATATGTACAATATGCTTGATACAACTGATGTACGGTTTTTTTTCTTTCTTTTTTTTTTTTTGGCATCACTGCTCTCCGGCGGTGGGAGGAGGAGGCCCAGCCCCACTGCTGGAATTGAACCTCCGTCCCAGTGGGCCACGGTCCTGCGCACAACCACTACGCCACCGGGGCTCAGCCCACGGGTTGTTTTAAGAGCTGTACGGACCCCAATCAAATGATCTTAAAAAACAAACAAAAAGAAGTGAAACCATAATTTGGAATATAAGCATTTTTTAAAATCAGTTTTATTGGGGGCTCGTACAACTGTTATCACAATCCATCCATTGTGTCAAGCACATTTGTGACAATCATCGTCAAAACATTTTCTTTCTACCTGAGCTACATATAACCCCCTCCCTGGAGGTTAGAGAACAGAAAAGTGGGTAAAGGGAGACAGTGGACAATGTAAGACATGAGAAAACAATAGTGATACTGTATAAATTATCAAGAGTTCCTGAGGGTGGGGAAAAAGTGAGTTGATACCAAGGAAGGTATACATTGTTACAGAGTTTGCAAAATTGGTCCAGGGCCTATGACCAAGGCAGTCAGGAATGGTTCATAAGGCGTGATTCATGGCTGGGGTGGGGGTGGGGGTGGGGGTCTTCAGTAGGGTGCTCTCTTCAAGAACACACCCAGGCATGCCCCCTCAAGCCGGCCCCTCCCTGGGCTGGCTGAAAAGGGGGTGGGTGGGGGGTGGTGAGGTAATCCACAGACATCACGTTGCATTCTGCCCGTGAGCAAGACCCGTCTCCTCCCTCGTCAATGATCAGGAGCCAGCGGAGGCCCATGTTCGGTGGGAGCCCACAGCCTTCCGCGAATGAGGCTCTCAGAATCGAAGTTCCGCTACACAATGTCTGGAACCCCTCCCCCCCCACCCCCGCAAAAAACAGCCGGACTCACTGACCTGGAGTCAAGGCAGGCTGACAGCGACCTCGCTGGGGGTTCGCGGGGCGCAGAAAGGCCGGCCTTCCTCCCGCACCACGGCTGGGGGTTTCGAACTGCCGACCCTGCGGAGCGCACCCCAAGTACCTACCGGGGCTGCTCTGTGGGGTCCTGCACCTAGATCCAAGGGTCACGGGAGGGCACCTATGTAAAGCCATAACTTCAGGTGGAGGTCAATGTGGCACCACGCTCAAGGGGTCCCGGGCAGGAGGGGACCCCGCACGGGGGGCAGCGGGGGGCTTTGGGGAAGGTGGGGGCGGGTGTTGAAAGGCGGTGGGAGGTGGGGTCTCCAGGGGAGCACGGAAGCGGCGAGACCCACCCACGTAGGTGAGGCGGTCCACGTGGCCGCTCTAAAGCCCCGGGGCGGCCGCCGAGCGCTCCTGGATTCCGATTGGCCGCGCCCGGCCACGTGACGCCGCCAGTTTGGTACGCACTTCCGACAATACCGGAAATGGCGCCTCCGCCCTGCCGCGCCCCCGGGAGAGGCGGAAGTGGAGCCGCTGAGTCTTCTCTCCGGACCCCGCCGGCCAGTCCGCGCTGCCGTTGGGGCCATGGCCTCCTACCCCTACCGCCCCGGCTCGAGCGCCGGCGCCGCCCCGGGCCCGGGCCCGGGCGCCGCGCTGCCGGACCAGAGCTTCCTGTGGAACGTCTTCCAGAGGTGGGGCCCCCCCCCCCCCGTGTCCGCCGCCGCCCCCCACTGCCCCCGACTGCCCCCCACTGCCCGGGCTCGCGGCCTCGCCCAGAGCGGACGGCTGAGCGTTCGCTTGGGAGAACGTGGGCTGCTTTCCTGGGACCGGGGAGAGAGTGGCGGAGGCCGGGGCCCCAGCGGGCCCCGCAGTGCCCCTGACCCCCGGCTTGGCCGGGCCCCTGATTTCCTAGGGTCGACAAGGACCGCAGCGGCGTGATCTCGGACAACGAGCTCCAGCAGGCTCTCTCCAACGGTGAGTGCCGCCGCCGCCGCCGGGGCCCGCGCTCCCGGCCCGCCGTGACCGTCGCAACCCCGGGCCCTGCGCAGGGAGCCCCGCGGGCGCACCGGGGACCCGTTGGGCCCTTCAGCGCCAGGGCAGCTGTCGGAAGGCCCAGCCAGCCGCTCGCCAGCGTTGCAGTGTCTCCCGCCCACAGGCGCAGGTCTGTTGGGTGCGCGCCGCGGGCTCCGCTGCTCGCTGCAAGGGCAGGAGAGGTTGCCACTTTGAGGCCCGCAGCAGCTCCGTGTTTCTGTAAAGATGCCCCCCCACTCCCAGGCCCGTGGGAGCCGGTCCCCCTGGGAGCCACCCTGAAGGACAGTAGAGAATTTCCCCATGGGGTTTCGGAAACCAAATCTTTAGGGGTTGGGAGTGGTGGTCTCATCTCTCCCACTGAGCCTCTGGAAGATGACAGCCTTGGGAGCAGCTGGGGCCGCAGGTCTCTTCTGTGACTGAGTCAGATGGATTTCGGGCCGTGATGGACTGGTATGTGCAGTGAGCTGTATTTTCCCAAGCGATTTCCTTATTGCATTGTGGGCCTCCCTCGCACAGCGACTTGAACTGCCTGCTTTAGATGGAGCAGAGGAAGTAGGGGCATGGGGGAGGTGGGACACATGGAGTGGGGGAGGTTGGAAGCAAAGGAGTGGGTTTTAAGGGGGGGAGGGTTAGGCTGGCACAAGGGCGCCTGCAGGCATCTTGAAGATCATGTGATTCCTTAGGGGATTGAATCTTGGTGGCTCCTTTGGGTGGAGGGGTCAGCAGAGGTCACAGCGTTTGGAGGATGTGGTTGCTGTGGCAACTGCTGCGCTGCTAGGGCCAAGTTGCTGGGACAACCTTCCGGAGCTGCTGCAGAGGCACTTAGGCATGTCTGGGGTGCTTGTGGCTTTTCAGTCACCAAGCGCTGGAGGGTTGCTCTCCTGCCACTCCTCCGGCCTCAGCCTCCTTCCTCATTCTTACAGGCTTGTAGCTCACCTCTCCTGAGCAGGAAGCAGGTGGCCGACGATATGACGGGAGAACTCGGAGGCTCGCCTGTGCTCTTTATTCGTGGGAAGCCTAACTCGGGATGCCGGGTATGGCTCAGAGAGGACCAGCTCTGAGCCGCCCCCAGCCTTGCCCGACTCCTGAACCTTGACCCTGGTCCTCCCCCCTCACCCCAACTCTGCCCACCTGTCTGGTCCCTGGGGTTCTGCCTGAAGCTGGTGGTTTAGAGGGCGCTCACCTTGGACGGGTTCTGTGGAGTCAGCCACCGCGCTAACGGTTGTGAAGACATCTGCTATACAGCCAGCCGCGCCCTCTTGGCGCTCCTTCATTAGTGCATCCCCTGCTGGTTTTTATTTGGCTTCCCGGTCAGTCTCAGGTGACCCTTGGGGGAAGTCTAGGGCTGACTGTCTGGGGACCCAGGCGACAGACAGCAGGTTATATTTTAGCAGATCCCAATTTTTTTTTGGGGGGGGGGGAGCATCACAGCTCTCTGGTGGTGGGAGTAGGAGGCCCAGCCCCACTGCTGGAATTGAACCTCCGTCCCAGTGGGCCACAGTCTTGCGCACAACCACTACACCACCAGCCCAGCAGACCCCAATTCTGCGTTCTCCCAGGAGCCATGTTGGTGGTCTGCAGTGGCTGAGGGGATGTGTGTGTCCACACTGGGCACGTCACTCAGCAGAGGCAGCGCTCGGAGAGGTGGTGCTCTGTGAGGCAATAGCCTCCTCGTGTCCACGTGCTTGAGGTTGTGAGAGGACTATCCAGTGTGAGGTTTTGTCATCCATGAGGATTGACCCCCTCATGGTTCCTGACCGGTCCACCTCAAAGCCTGGATTCTAGACTGGACCCTCACAGTTGACTCAAGTGACCCAGTGTGGTGTGGGGTCCTCTGCATGCCTGGCCTGGTGCTCAGTCTGCGGCCAGCTGCAGCTGTTGTCGCTACCGGCTGAGCAGCCCACCAGGATCTGGGGTGGCTCGCCATCACGCAGTGCCCGTCATGGTGGTGCCTGCCCTCTGTGAGCGTCTTCTGCCCGGGGCCTCCCTGTGTTGGGCCGCTAGGCGGGGCAGCAGCGTCCTTGTGGAGGGGGCTCGTGGAGGGCCTGTCCTCCCCAGGAGGACCCAGCCCTGCCCTCGCTAGCTGCTCAGGGGAGCATGTGGCTCTTGGTGACTGTCACCAGTGTCTGTCAGGAGGAAGTCCCGAGCTCGGCTGCTGCCCACCGCTGGCCCGGCAATGCAGCACACTCCTGGGGGTCAGTTTCGACCTAGCTGCCCGGTGTGGATCCTCATGGATGGGGGAGTCATTACAGGACAACCAGCCTCCCCTTTCCCCAAGCAACCACTTAGGAGGGAGGGAGAGTTTTAAAAAATTGCCCAAGGCGTTTTCAGGCCACCAATCTTAAAATGCGAGGATGCCTTGTGAGTGGGGAGCGTTGGTTTGTGCAAGCCCCTGCACGGGTCGGGGTGGCTGTGCTTGGAGGTGGGAGGGGCCATGGCCCAGACTAGGACGTGAGCCTCCTGAGCCCTCAGGCCTGATGCGATGGCTGGACACAGTGGCTGCGCGGCGGGCTCAGGCTCAGGCTCAACTGTGAGAGGGGTGCAATGTCCTTCTGCGGTGCATGAGGTCACTCTGGGTCGGAACCGACTCGGTTCCACAAGACCTTCCTGTCCAGCGGGCACTGGGCATCTGTTCTCACGCAGCTGCCGCTGTTAGGTGCAGTGGCATCACGACCCCAGGGATGCCCTGTCCAACACCAGGAGACACTTCCGACCCTACAGATCCTGCCCGGCGGGAGCAGCCAGCCTCCTCTTTGTCCCCCGTCTCCGACACTGGAAGAGTCTGGCCGTTTCAGGAGTCGAACTGGTTCATTTACTCCTGGTGGGGTAGCTGCAGTGACAGAGGCAGGGCGGCCCTGCCAGGGAGGTCTGAGCCCTGTCCGGAGCCTGGGGTGCCGCCCTGGTCCCAACACTGGGTCTTTTATGAGACTGGAGCCACAGGAGACTGCTCAAAACGGCTGCTGGCAGCCAGGCCGGTCACGGAGACGGACAGAGGGGCGCTGTTCTCAGCACGTCACACCCTGTGTGCAGGGAGCTGCCTTGAAAACACAAACATTGGCTGTTCCTCGGAATGATGGCATTTTTGCTCAAGTCTTCTTTCTTGTGTTGCTGTGGTTTCATCCACCCCCCACCACCCCCAGTCCCCACCACCCCCAGTCCCCCAACGAGCCCGTGTATGTGTGTGCGATCTGGGTTAAAGTTTCAGAGCAAATTGGCCTTCCTTTCCACAATGCACCTACATTTTGTTTGTGAAACTGATTTCAGGCCTCCCTGTGTACCTCATCCCTGCTTCCCCTCCCCCTGGGCCAACGCTGCCGCTGGCCACTGCCCTCCGTTGCATGGCTTCTTTGTGGTGTTCCTGCTCACTTACAGACCGGTCCATAGTGTGGCTGCAAGTGGGTGAGTGACTCAGGGCCAGGGTCCTGGGTGTCCCCCGCAGTCCCGGTCAGACTGGTCAGCCGGTGTTTTGTGACTGAGTTTGGTCCTCACCTCTCTCCAGGCCCTCCCACGGGTCCCTTTCGGAGAGTGGGGGGCAGCAGCCGGGCACCGAGTGGTAGGAGCTTGGTCTCAATACCTTAGTCCCTGACATCCTGCTTCCTCACTGCTCTGATTGTTGTGGCCCTTCTCAGCGCCATCAGGGAGAGATGGCGAGTGACCAGAAATGTCTGCCCGTCCCCCAGATGCTGCGCACCAGGTCAGCCATACGTTTGTATTAAGTTCATTGTGCCTCCTCTTGGTAGGAGACAGTGTTTTTCTCAGTCCGAGGGGGTCCCAGCTCTGCTCGGTGGCCTCTGTTAGGGATAATCCCCATGGGATGCTCACCTCCTACCACTCTGCCATTTGAAGGGCTGCTGGTGCCTGGTCCGGGGGTGAGCAAGGGCTTTGCTCTGCTGCTGTGTGCAGAGGCCGGGGCAGGCCCCCTGGAAAGGGGCCAAGGCCTGGAGTGCCAGTGTGCCTGGAAGTTGGTATGTCAACTCCCGTAAGAGCTGTTCCGGGGAGAACCCCCTCTGAGGAGTTGGGTGCTCCTGGAAGAGACCGCTGGAGCTTGGAGGT
>PVJH01042268.1:0-14412 GCA_004026705.1 Nesogale talazaci
GGTGAATGGGCTTTGGGGTGGGAAGGCGGGGACTTGGGGTGGATGGACTTGGGGACTTGGGGTGAATGGCCTTTGGAGTGGGAAGGTGGGGACTTGGGTGGGTGGGTCCAGGGGCTTCAGAATTATGGAGTTAATGGCTGAGTTATGACGGCGATTGGTGACTGATGGATGGGGCGGCGGTGATGTCGTGTGTGGTGGGTGACCGTGATTCAAATGACTGAGATGGCGATAATGGTGACTCAGATATCAATATTTGGAGCAAGGTAAACGCAGCAGGTAATACTTAATAAAGCTAAGTCCTAGTTTCTTATCCAAATAATTTAAGAAGCAAAATATCCCTAACCGGTACCCAAGGGCTGTTTAGCTGCCCGACCACTAAGGGCCTGAAAGCTAAACAGAACTCTACCCGTACCTTTCGAGTTTTGCAAAAAAGATAGACTCTTTCTCTAAGAAAAATAAATAAGTTAAATCTATAATTCAGAAGCTGGCTAAGTCTTGGGGGGAATTAGAGGGTTACTAGTTCAGCAACACAAATGTAAATCCACCAGTAGGTAGTTTACATCTTGAACACTCTCACTACAAAACTGGGGCACACCCCACCAGTCACATACTTCCACTCGAGCCCCACGGAAAACCTTGGGGGACGGGTGGGGGGGGGGGACGCCTGGGCTGCTGCCCAAACCATCCGGCGGCACTCAACGGTTCAAAGTGCATTGGAATTTGGAGAGAACTCACTAATCTATTGGGTGGGTGGGGGGATGGGAGGCGCTAACGTAGCAACCCCACATCGGGCACTGCAGACTCCGAGAGACCCAAGGGGTCTCCCTCGCTTCTGAGCGGGGGCAGAGCCCGAGGCTGCCCGTGCTAAGAAGCACCTTAGAACGAAACTCCACATGTCAAGTGAATCTCCAGGATAGGCCAAAACCTTTCAGACCCTGGATGAGACCTGGTCTACATCCGGTCCTACTTTGGGGGAGGGGGTGGGGCGGAGTTGGGAACCGATTGGGTTGCACCCTTTGTTCCTAACTTTGAAGGGAGAGGGGAACCTCCATGACTGCTTTCAAGCCCCTCCTGGAGAGGGCCGAAGAAGTGGGCCCGGGATGAAGTGGGGGCTCACCACCAAAGGGTCTCACAGCAGGTTGGAGTGGGAGGGCTGGGACGGGAGTCCCAGGCACCACCCCCCAGCAACCAACGAACCAAATTGGGAGTGTGGGGGGGTGCTCTCTCTGCCTAGCACATGGCCGCTGCACTCTGCAAAAGTCTCCAACCCATACAGAAAGCTCTACGGGGAGGATTGCTGGAGGAGTGGGTGCTTGCGAGTCAGGTGTGGCGTCTGAGAATTAACGAACAAAAGAGACGTGAGCCCTTTTCACAGTGGTTGGTCATGTACAGCACTCGTAGCGGTTTCACGGGGACCCCGTGGCCGAGGCCCCCCGAGGGGGACGTCGGCACCGAATCCCGGTTCTGTTGCCATGTTTTTTTCTAGTAAGGTTTTTTTTGGATGATTTTTTGATCACTTAACGTTTTAGAATAACATGCTTATATCTTTACTTGGTTGAAAGATAATTTCTTATTGTTTGTTTATATCGCATGCATTAAAGGGGGGAGAAAGAGAAGGGGAGAAAGCGCGCTGGGTCAGGCAGCCACACAAAGACAATAGATGTAAGCGTCGGCGTTCGCCAGATTCAACACAGAAGATAGCAAGCTCCAGCACAAAGATTAGGACAGACCGCATAGCGTGGGCTCGGCGGGACCCCGGGAATCTAGAGGGGCCCGCGGGGATGCGGCCTAGATCTCCTCTTCCTCGCCTCCCTCCTCCTTGTTGAAGGTGGCCATGTCGATCTTCTCGGGGAAGATGATGTTGACCGCCAGCTCCTCCCCGCTGTTGTAGTGCAGCAGCAGATTCTTCTTCTTGCGCAGCATGTGTTGGTAGCGCAGGTTGGACACGCAGGTCTCGCACTTGTTGATGAAGATCACGCCCACGGTGGCCAGCACCACCAAGCTGGTCAGCACGCCCAGGATGGTGAAGCAGATGGCCTGGCCCTCGGTGAACAGAGGTGGGCTCTTGGTGAGCTCCTTCATGGCCACCTTCAGGACGCGGTGTTCGGGCTGCTGCACTGGCAGCTCGTGCACCCCGGGGGTCAGGCGGTAGGTCAGCCCGTAGCCCGGGGGCACACGGGTGACCTGCTGACTGCCCGGCCCCCGGCGCTTGGCGCAGGTGGGACCTGCGAACTCGGGCTTGCACAGACACTCGTAGCTCACCTGGCCATGCTGCAGGCAGGTGGCTCCGTTCTGGCAGGGGTGGCTGGCGCAGCTGGTCACCTGGCGGCTGCACGTCTTGTCGATGAAGCCGGCCGGGCATCGGCAGCGGAAGTCGCCCCCGATGTCGGTGCAGACCCCGTTGTGCTGGCACGGGTTGGGGGTGCAGCTGTTGGCCATAATCTCGCAGAACATGCCTGAGAAGCCAGGGGGGCACAGGCAGGAGGCATGGGAGGCCCGGCCCTCATCGTCCACGCAGGTGCCTCCGTGCTGGCAGGGGGAACTGAAACACAACGGGACAGGTAACGGGCCCTCGGGGGCTGGGCTAGGACGGCCGGCAGGGCCGAGGGGAGGGGCCCTTCACCCCTTCAAGCTGCCAGTCAGGAACACCACCGCCTGACACCCCTAGACAGGGGGTCTAATTGCTTCCACTCCTGCATCGCTCCAACCTAGACAGGTGGGGGAACTGAGGCTGGGGTAGGATGCATAAATGACGGGAGGTGGATGTAGATGAGGGGGCTCAGTCACGCCCTCCCTTTCTCCCCACCCCAGGACCCTCCCCTTTGTTCGAGTTTTATTTTGGTTTCTCGCTGTGGAGGGTGGGGGGCCCACTGCCTTTGGTGTGGGACCCCTGGAGGACAGGTGAAGGGGACTGCCATGCCGCTGCTGCTGCCATGGTCTTCTCTCTGGCTCCAGCCAAGGCTGCTGGGGGTAAGGTGGAGGAGCTTCCTAGTGGGGGGCCATTTAAGAAGAGAGGCTGGCAGACTGAAGTCGAAGCCGCTTGCTCCAAGCAGAACACAAGGAGCATTGAATCTAAGTGCTTGAAAAGGAGGGGTCTTTGTCATCTGATCAATGCACAGACTCCGGAGAGAAAGGGGGAGATAAACAAGCCAATGGGGCGCAGCCCAGCTCTAAAGAAATTCTGGAGCCCAGGGCCCTGGTCATCCCAACACACTTTGCTAATGAGCGCTGCTGGACACAAGGGCTGGGGTCCCTTCTGCCACCCCGGATGCTGGGCGGGGCCAGCAACAACCCCCACCCCCCGCCTCCCGCCTTTGTGCCCCAGCTCTCTTGGACAGTGACCCTCCTGCCTGCCGGCCCCCTGCCCACTAAGAGGAGTGAAGGCTGCCCTGCATCCCCTTCCCCAGGCTGGCCACGGCTGGGTCCCCCTATTTCCATAGTCCGGCAGCTCAGGGGATCGTAATGGGGATGGGGGTGAGGTGTTCACAAAGAGCTTTCCTGATTCTGACTCCCTCCACCCCCCCCACCCCCCCACCCCCACCCCGTGCAGCCCACCCACTTTGGTATTATGTGACACCCCTCCACTCCTAGCTGCACCCCCTCCCCATCCTCCTAGGCTACTGCCCTTCCAACACACCAGAACGTGGACATCACGGGCTGCACAGACCTCTGAAGAGATGTGGATATGACACGCATCCAGGGGGCCCCTGAATCGGGAGGGGGTCCCCCATGGGGCCCCCGGCAACGGCGGTGGCGGCAGCAGCACCTGCTTCGTCTTGTATCTAGTGGGGGGGGGCCCAAGGAGGGGCAGAGGGCAACACTCACTGGCCACACACACGCATGCACGCACTCACGGGAAGAGTATTTACCCATTGGTCTTGCAGGGACCAGGCTTCTTCTCCTGGCAGTGGGGCCCAGTGAACCCCGGGGCGCAGGAGCACTTGTATCCACCCATATCCAGGTTCATGCAGGTCGAGTTGTTGGCGCAAGGGTTCGAGGTGCAAGGGCGGACATCTGGGGAAAGAAAATCAGACCACCTTGCTAACTCCAGGGGAGCCCAGAGGGGGCAGGCAGGAGAGCTGCCTGGGTGGGAGGGGATGGGGGCAGAGGCGCTGGCAATGATCACCCCGGGTACTGGCCACCTATGTCCAACAGACCTCCTGCCCCTCCCCAGAACCACCCCGAGACGCCACCAGGTCAGACAACTGTCCTCTTGACAGGCTCAGGGAGGGGTGTGGAGAAAGGACTGAGCTGCCCCCAGGTCCCTCCACCCATCACCTGCTGTGGGCTTGTTTGTTTGCTTCTGTCACAGAGAGGAGGCCAGGAGGGTAACTAACTCTGAGACACGCCCCCTCCCCCACAACCCGTCAGAAACCAACGCAGTGCCTCAGTCTCCCCACTTATACAGGAGGGGTTCTCTCATGGCGTCTGGGGGAGAGGGGCTCCTAGCTTTGGTTTTCTATGAGTCCAGCTTCCAGGGAGAAAGCCAGGCAGGTGGTCTCACTCGGAAGCTTCCCTGGGCTGAGACCACCCTTGTTCCGACTTCCCCTTCTTTCAAACAGATCTGAGCTGCCAGGCGGCGGCAGGTGGGGGGGGGGGGGTAGGGGGGGGTCACGTGGCGAGGAGGCAGTGACTGTGCACAAACATTGTGCCTGCCCCTCCTTTCGGGATGCCGCCGCAGTGGCCGGACATCAGGAATTTAAACTAAAGACTTGATCCCTACCCACGGCCAGCCAGAATCACCGAACCCCTCCCCGGCCACCGCTTATCTACAAGTCCAGACCTCTCTGCTGCCCCAAACTTGGTAGCCTTCAGTCTAAGGAGCCCCCTCCCTGCCGACAGCTGACTTTTTTCTGGAAAATTCCAGCAGGGTGTTCTGGGGGGTTCCAGACCAGAGGGTGGGCTGTAGACATCATCCTCAAGCCCTCACCCCAAATACGGCTCTGTTGCTGCTATAGGGACACGGCTGAGAGGGGCGGCGGGGGCAAACAGGGCCCTGAGAGTCAAGGGCAAGAACAGGGTCTTTTCCAGTTTGCTCCAGGGGAAGAACGGACTTTTCATGTGTCTCTGGACAGATTCGTGCCCCTCTGAGCCTCAGTTTCCCGTCTGTCCTGAGGCCGTCTCACTGCCCGTTGACAATTTACAGGTCAATGGGGAAGTGGCATAAGCAGCTGCCCTCTGACTTCAGAGTTCCTGGTTGGTACCTTCAAGACTGTCCCCGTGTCGGTCAATACCCTCAGGGCTTTGCTAACGGGGAGGGGGGTGGAATCTGTCTGGGGTGAGGGGCTCCCCCTCTGACTTACTGCCTCCTCTAAGTCCTGGAATCCTAAGTGCTCTCTCAGTTCCAAAAGCCACAATTGGTGGCCCCAGGGCTGTGGTCCCACCCTCCTGACTCTGTGTGTGTGTGTGTGTGTGTGCACGCCTTCGTAATTCTTTATTCAACCAGTATTTGCCCCTCCCGACACCCCCACCCCACCCCAGGATGTTCTCTGGGGACTGGTGGAGCAAGATCAGAGATAGTCACTCCCTGGGAGGCGGCTCTGGAATGGACAAGTGTCGCTGAATCCCATTGCAACACCAGCCTCAGGTGTGCTCATTAGGACAGAGAGGGGGCTCCACCCTGGCTGGGAGGGGGTGTGGGGACATGAGGGGGGCAGCAGGGGAGAGGGTGGGGGACAGGGGCTGTGCCCACCAATGTGGCAGAAATGTCCTTCCCAGCCTTCATCGCAAATGCATTGCCAGGGTTCAAAGCAGACGCCGTTGACGCAGCCAGGAAAGGGCACGCAGTGGTCACAGAGGGGGCCTTGCCAGCCAGGCTGGCATCTGCAGGAAAGAAAGACAAGTGAGAGGGGCTTGGGGGGGCTCTCCACAGAACCCAGGGTCTTTAGTAGGGGTGTTTTTGTGCTGCGTCAGGCCTGGGTCCAGGGAGGCAGCTCTGGCACCTGAATGAAGACGCTTAAAGAGCGGACATGGTGAGTGGCACGGGGTCCCTGAGACCTGCGTCACTTCCTAGCTTTGCCGCAGTGGTGCAGTGGTCTCATCCGGCGGGGGCCTTCACTCTGCCCCCCTTCGCACCTCCTCCCCCGCAAGCCTGCGCACACACACCCCTCCCTTTCTTCGCCCCCCCCCATCTCCTGCAGGGACAGGTGGCTGTTTGCCGCAGCCCAGTGGGCATGTTCCCCCCGCTTTTTTCTGACACAGAGACACCCCCCTAGGATTCTGCTCTGGTCCCCTGCCTCTTGGGGGTCCGGCCATCACCTGCAGATGTTGTTTTCCATGCAGGTTCCATGGACGGGGTGGCAGGCCGGGTGGCAGTTAGCAGCACCTGAGATACACAAAGGTTACACAATTCACCACGACACCCGCGAAACCTGGGCGAAGCCGGTTTCCACCCTAACAGCTTATAGCCAGCCGCCCTTGAGGGGGCCAGTGAGTGTCAGGAGGACCCACCTGGCACACAGTGGGCACTTATACAGACGGTCAGCAGTGGCACACCCTGGTTCTCAAAAACAAGGCACACAGACACCTTCTCCCCCAAAGAAAATCCAAGTCCTCCACCCCCCCCCCAAGAAAAGGAGTGGGGAGCAGTGGGGGGGGCAAGATTTGCCCCCACGGGCTTTCAGCCAAAAGCTTCTCTTTGACCAATGAGCTTTACCTCGATGTCAGAATTTGAGGTTTGGGGCTCTGAGAAACCCAGACAGTTCACCTGGCGGACTTGAGGATGAAGTGTCTGGGTTTTGGGGGGGCTGTTTTGAAGGCTATCCCCCTGACGCTAGGTGCCTAAACCTATCTCCCCTGTTTCTTGGACCCCTGATTCTCCACAGTATGAGGAAATACAAGGGTTTCACAGAACAGGCTGAATCTGATAGTGTGATTCTAACATAGCTTAATAGGTGCCTACTGTGTGCGCCCTCACAAATCACTCTTTCCCGCTGCCCCCCCCCCCCGTCCCTGCTCTGATAGCCACCGACAAGGTGGGGGCGAGGGGCACTTGGGGGAAGGGGACACGATCTCCACTGTCAGAGACGGATGGCCTCTGCAGACAGAGTGTCGTGTCCCAGCCCCCTCACCTAGAGAAGCGCCATGCAGGAGGGGCACAGAGTGGGCTCTGGGCTGGGAATTTGGAGCTACCATGGCAAAGTCAGCTCCCTCCGCGCCCCACAGACCTGTTTTTGAGACGAAGACCCCGAAACACCCCAAAGTTGCACCCCGAAGCAGCATAATTACAGAGGACACCCCATATCACCTGGTCTCTCCAAACCTCCTCTCCCAGCGCACCGACACCCCTTCAAGTGGCACTTCTGCGGGATGGGAATGGGCCGGGGTCCCACGCCTCCCCTGCCCCCAGACCACCCCGGGACCCCCGGTGCGGGCTTAGCATGCAAGGGTGTCAGGAGGCTGGGGTGGGCGCAGCGCGGGGCTTTAGGGTTAGGCGGGACGGGCGGGAGTCGGGGCGCGCGCGGGACGGGGCGCGCGGGGCGCCGGCGGCCCAGGGGAAGGCGTCGCAGGCATCCCCAGAGGGGGCGCGAGCCGGGCCGCCGGGAGGGGGCTCACCATGGGTGCTGTGGCCGAAGGCCAGCAGGAGCAGGAGGACGCGCAGGAGGGCTGCGATCGCGATCATCGCGGGGCGGCCGAGGGCGCGGTCCCGGGAGCGGCACGGGAACAGGTCCGGCTCCAGGAGCAGCGCTCGGTTTCTGGTTGCGGACGCTGAAAGGGGCTCGGGCGCGCTGCGAGGGAAAAGCCAGGGCTGCACCGGGCCGCTGCGCGCTGCGCTCTCCGTGCCGCCGAGTGCCGCCGCCGCCGCCGCGCAGCCCTTTTCGTACCGCCCCCCGCCCCCGCCCCCGCGCACGGGGCGGCGCCGGCCAGTCCCCGCGACCCCCGCCCCTCGCTGGCCCCCCCACCGCTGCGGCGTCCGGAAGCCACTGGCGCACACGCAGGGCTCACTTGGCACACGGGCACAGGTACTCCGCGCCCCGTGACACACGCTGCGCACATGGGCCGGACAGGTCTCGGGAAGCCACCATGGTCAGGCGGGGACCCCAAGGAGACGCAGGCGGCCTTTGGAAGGCAGAATCCGACCCCCGACACTTCCTGCAAAGGTCCCAGTACCCCGAAAACCACACGCACACCTCCGAAGGCCGTGGGGCACACACACAATTACACGGGTGCCCAGAAAACCACTTTGGAAAGGCCTTGCTGCCCACGTCCTACGCCACAGAGATGGGAGAGACACGCACACACTTGTAACAACACATACGCACACACTGCAGCACACACACACACACTGCAGCACACACTCCAAGACACATTTTGACATAGCACACAGGTCAACACACACACTGCACCACATAGGCACACACACCCTGGGACACACATTCCAACATACTCACTGCTGCTGCTCACGCACGCACACAAGCGCACACACACACACACACACTGCAGCCTTCACACACTCTAACATTCAAGCTGCATCACGGTGGACATGACGGACACAGCCGGGAAGACCCAGGACAGGGACACACATCCGGGAAAGCCTGGCTCCCCGCAGCCCGGCCCTGAACCATACACAAGCACACACAGATAGATGTATGCTGCAAGCTGGATCTCAGGGAAGCACACACATGTACACACATGTGCGTGTGTGTGTCTATGGATGTCGGCAAAAACCTGCACACACCGTCACACACAAGCAGGACTTGACAAAACAGACACAGCCACACATGCCCAGTCCCTCAGTCACAATTCATGAACTCTTTCTTGGCCATATACGTACCAAAGCACACCTACATAGAGTCATGGGCACACACACACACACACACACCTGCATGCCACTCACAGGGCTGCCGGGAGGGGCAAATTGGCCTGTTGCACATTCTCCCGGAACCCCCCAGGAAGAGCTTAGAGGCCAGCTGTGGACAAACAGACCCTGAAGCTTAGCCTGCAGCCCGGTTCCCCCCCCCACCCCCCGTACTGGATCAAAAGGATAGAAAGGAGCAGGAAAGAAGGGAAGAGGATTTCACATGTGCCACCCCCTGAGATGGGGGACGGAGCACGGATACTTCGCATGGATTCATTGTGTGTGCATAATTTCCCTAGCTAATCGGCATGTAGATATTCGGTGCCAGGAATGGGCACCCACCAAGTCCATGGATCCTCCTTCCCCAGAAGGCTGGTGGGGAGAGACCCCTGCCCCTTTATACCTATTTCTAGGAGGGGAGTATTGGGAGTGGAGAGGACCTTCTCCTGGAGGCCAATTAATCTGACCCAGGCCAGCTGGGGACACACCTGCCCCTCGAGTGAGACAGCCCGGCAACCCCTGCCACCTCCTCCTCCTTGTGAGCCCTGACTTCAGTCTCCAAATTTATCCCTTACAGCAACGCAGGAAGGTCTGGGTCCCAAGCCAGAAGCCAGGGGAAGGGAGACATCTTAGGACTGGGCTGCCCCACGGGACTTGGGGGGTCAGGGAAAGCCCACATCAAGAGGGCAGGTTGCGAACAAACAGAGGAGCCTTGGGAGCCCTGGAGGGTCCCCATTTAGACCTCCTCCCTCGCCTCGTGTGGCTGGCAGGGGCAAGGGATGGGGGTGGGAGTATCTCTGTCATCCAAAGGAGGCAGCGTCCAAATGTCACAGACTTAAGCTGAAAGGGCACTCGTGGTGCCAGGCACCTGCTGTCCACCCACCTCAGCCCCTGCCCTCTCTGCACTTGTCCATCAACAGATAGGAGATGCCATGCCTGCCCCCACAGAAAGCTCAGGGTTCCTAGGCAGACAAGGACAGTGTTTGAAGCCTGCCTGACCCACTGCTATGGGGGTCTCTGAGAAGGGAGATGACCCTTCTTCCCAGATAGAGCCTTTGTCCTTGATCCACAGTCCCTGGAGGAGCAGCAGGGATTTGGGGGTGGAGGGTGTGTAGGAGGGGGTGCTGCAGGCTTGCTCCCTGTCCTGATCATGAGTCTGAGTTTCTCTGCGGCTCCAGACACCGAGGCTGAACCTGGGCGCTGAGGAACAGACTACGGGCTGTGCAGACAGAGCGCAGGAAAATGCCAGTCTGGCCCCTGGGGGTTGGCTCCGTCTGCTGTTTGTGAGCAAGCCCTGGGGGTGGGGAGGCCGGGGCTGAGGCTGACTCAGGATGGCCCCCACTGTTGCTGCGCCCCCTCTTCTCCTTGGGGAAACAGCTTGAGGCCGCAGCATGGGAGGCAGGTAGGAAAGTAGGTAGCAGGGGAGATGGGTTCTACCTCTCCTGCCAAAGCCCACCCAGCAGGCATCTCTCAGTCCAGAGTCCCCTAGTGGGCTGGGCTCGGGGCAGCCAAGGTACTTGTTCTGTGGACCATTCGCAGAAGGCTCCCAAGGAAGATTTTCCCCAACCCCAACCCCTCCCTACTCTCTGCTCCCTTTGTCACCAACCCCACCTTACACAGACACCCCCACCCCCTCCACCCCACCCCTGCCACAGTCACAAAGATCACTTGCTGTTTGATTAAAATGTAATTTCCTCCGGGGAAGTGCAGCTGGGACAGCTCTGGGGGTGCCCCAGACCCACACCTGAGAATTCTACATCTGGTGTCTGTTTCTGGCCAGTCTGGGTCCTGCCCTGGAGTTTGTCTTCTGCACTCGTCGTAGCGGGCCATTGTACAGATGGGGAAATAGAGGCCCAGCAAGGACTCAGGGAGCCCTGTCTCTTCATTTGCCTCTTCCCCTCCCTGCTTCTCCCTCCTCCCAGAGGCAGAGATTTCCCAGGGGTGTCCGCTTTACAGCTTCTTAGAGCGCCCCTTTCCTCATGATGGTTATTTCAGTCCCTGGGTGAGGTGGAAAGAGCCCTGGTGGCGTAGTGGGTTATGTGTGGGACTGCTAACTTCAAGGTCAGCAGTTCAAAGCCACTAGACAACCCATGGGAGAAGAGCGAGGCTCTTATTCCCATCGAGAGCTACAGACTGGAAACTCCCCCACAGTAGCAGTTCGACCGTGTTCTAAGGGCCTCTCTAAGTCAGAATGGACTCGGTGTGGGGCAAGGTGGGGGTTGACAGGTGTGCATGAGTTGTCTTCTCCCCGCCACCCCATCCCCGCTTCCCATCAGCATCCTCCCTGATTCAGCTTCTCCTTTGGCCCGCTGGTGCCGGGCCTCCATCCGCCAGGGCCCAGGCTGTCCAGGTGCATTGCAAAGCCCATTTCCAAGGGGAGGGCACTGAGGACTGCAAGACGGAGAGCAGAGCTGGAATTTGAACCCGAGTCCAGTCCCCTCTGAACTCAAGTGCCAAGCGACATGCTCAGGCAGCCAGGGCGGTGGCCGCCATGAGACTGCCCTGGAGGAGACTGGCAGGACCCTGCTCCCAGGAGAGCACAGTGGGAGGGGGAGCCTCATCATACACGTAGGCTGCGTCAGGCACAGGATGGTTTTGAGATCCATCAGAGAGCTGCCTCTTCAGTCTGAAGTGGCTTTGCCGTCAGGACAAGCTTGGCCACGTGGTGCACGCACCCTGGCCGCGTGTTCTCCTCCTGTATGCCTGCAGCAGCGAGAGAAACGTGTGACAGTCCCCTCCCACCCCTCCTGGGCCCCGAACGGGGTGGGGGGGTGGCAGGAGATGCAGGGCCGCTCATGGACCCGAGACCCCGACTTGCAACCACGCCCCCAGCCTGCCGCCAGCATTCTGGGGTGACAGGGGCAAAAAACAAAGCCAGGGGCGGGGTGGGGTGGGGTCTCATTACTTGGCTCCTTAGCTCCTTCGGGGTCTCACCTCTCCCCCAAACAGATCTGATTCTTCGTCATCACATCAGTAGGATTCAAAAACAGCCCCTTTGGCACGCCATCCTCACCATCGGCATGGATGAGCAGAACACTCTCACAAGTCTGATTGTCCACGTCACCAATCAGATCATCCTTTGAAAGGGCGCCCCTGAGTCATCGGTGGTGGGCCTTGCTGGGGGTCTTCATCTCGCCCACCCCTATGCCCAGGAGGGGGGCAATTAAGTTCTTTGCACCACCTGGACTGTGATCATCGGCTTTGGCAGAAAGTTAGTCTCCTGTCAATCCGGTGGGTTGGCTCTCCACCCCACCCCCTTCACATGCCAGCTCCCATCAGCCTGCCGGTACCGTGACTGCTGATGCGTGTGGGGTGTGGTGGAGGGGTGTCTCACACGTGAATTCTGGGAGACACCTGACACCAATGACAGGCTGACATTCAGGGGTACGTGCTGGATGGTGGGGAACACTTTCTGGAGAGGGTGTCCTGGGACCTGCCTGGGTGTGTAGGAGTTCTCTGGGTAGCCTAGGTGTGGGGAGGGCTTTCCACACAATTGGTACTAAAACCTGAAGGCAGAAGAGCGAGTGTGTGTGTGTGTGTGTGTGTGTGTGTGTGTGTTGAGGGGGGTGGCACATATGAAGGAGACAGACCGTGCTCAGAAAAACTGGACACAACTTTCACCCCCTTGGATGTGAATTTCTCTGGGGAGCCTCACCTGCCCTATGGTCTCCCCTCTGGTGCATGCATTGCTTCCCCTCCCATGGGGTCTGCTTATGCAAAGGCTGGTCTAGATTTGACATCCCATCTTAGTAAGCCAGGCTGTGTTTACTCACTCCCCACCCCATCCCCGGGGGGGTGGGGGGCGGGCGGGGAGCGTCCAGGCAACCAGAGCCCATGCAGAGCACAGAGAGGGCAGTGGTTGTACTCTGAGAAGAAGGGACCCTCTGGGGCACCCAGATGGGGGGGCGTACCCCCCACATCTGCGGAGTGTGAGGATGGGGGTCGGTGAAGGTGCACCACTCCGATGGAAGTCCAGTTCCAACTTCAAGGCATCCCGTCTCAGCTTGTGTCTCCAATGGCCACCCACTCGCTGTCAGCAGGACACCCTTGTGTTCTGAGCACTGGGGGCCTTCCGAATAAGGGGGGACTGAGCACTGGTGCCCTCTTCTTGTGTGACTGCCAGTTCTTGCCACCTCCATTGCCCAGGACACAGGGAGGGAGCCTCCAGCACCCTGCACACACTCCTTCTGGGGTGTCTTGGTTCCCTGGGAGTGTCTGAGCCCAGAGGACCAGGGGCAGCCTGCTCAGCCCACTGCCTGCCTGCCGGCACCGGGACCTGCCGCCCTGCCCACGGGAGACTTGTGGATTAGTGAACTAATGAATAAATGAATGAATGGGCACAAAGTGTTCTCTGAGGGTTGCCAGGGGCCCCCGGGGAGGATCCGGTGTCCTAGCAACTGGCCCCCATTGGTTGAGTGGCCCTCTCCGCCCCATAACCTCCCCCACTCTGATCTGGAGGCTCCTGAGGTTTCTGCCCCCTGCCCCCTAGGTGCCCAGTTTTGCAGTGGCGCGTTTGACTCAGAAGCCCCCCTACCCCCCCACCCCCACCCAGTCCCTGAGACTGAGGAATGCAGGCCATAGCTGTGGTGAGACCCCAGCCAGCACCCGCCACCCCCCCTACACCCCGCCCCCTGCCCACCTCCACCGGTGCCCAGTCCTCTTCTCGGTGCTGAGCTCCCGTTCCTATGGTGACGCTGAGCCTCCTGAGGCCCTACCTAGCAGGCTGCAGCCGAGCTCCAGCTGGAGGTGGGGGCAGGGGACACCTGGCCCACTCTGACCCCAGGCCCTCCACACCACCAGAGTGACTTGGCAAACTTTTGTGGTCGCATCTCTGACAAGATCCACTGCCGCCGAATGGATTCTGACTCTCGGTGGCTCCGTGGGACAGAGTAACTCTGCCCCCGCCCCCCCCCGAGGGTTCCCCCCAGGTGATTCCTGGCCTACTTCCCACCTGGGGACTAGAACAGCCAGCCTTTCCGTGAGCAGCAGAACTCCTGGGCAGCTCCAGGAGCCTCCATTTGACCCTGGCTCAGAAATGTCACCCCCTTTGCAGTTAACTCCCCCTCCCTCTGCTGTCCTGGCAGCCGCTTGCTCAGAAAGACTGAGCCACTGTCTGCAGGTCACACAGCAGGCAAAGAGCAAGGCAGGAGGGGGCCCTGGGCGACTGCAGAGATGGGTTGTAGGAAGTCCCTGGAGGGGCCCCAGGCCTTTGTTCCAAGCTGAGGGCCAGCTGTAAAGCCCACGGACCCCTAAACTGCAGAGGGGGGATGCAGGCCGAGCTTGGGGGGGGGTGTGGAAGGGGGGGGGGAATCTCCTTTCATCTCTGATTCTGAGCGCTGCCTTCCCTGGTGTGAATTCAGGGACTCCTTCTGCATCCCCCCTCCCCCAACCCCCCACCTGTGCCCAAGCCATGCCAAGGCCTTTGGGCTGCCCCCGCCCAGTTCTCACCCTCTCCACCTGCAGGCAGGGTACCCCAAGATCCACCCTACCACCCCCCACCCCCAAACAAACTCCCCTAGATTTGTACAGCGGAATCCAGGAGAGGAATCCGTCCGCAGGCCCTTCTGTACAGGGAATGCCTGCTTAACGTCTGGCAGGGGGTGGAGGCGGGGGGG
>PVJH01042269.1:0-14401 GCA_004026705.1 Nesogale talazaci
CTGCAATAACCAATTAATCTGGGATTTGGAATAGGGTTGTATGATATTTGAAGGCTCTATACCAAAATATCGGCGGCCATCTTCTCTTCCCATAATAATTAAATTCGCTATAGCATCATAATAGGGAAGCAAGACCTTTTTTGGGGAAGAGGGCAAATGGATCCACATAATTGGGCTGCCTTGCCAAAAGAGGCCAGTAAGTGTGACTGTTGTATTGAAAATTATAAATGCTAAAGGCTGATTGTAGTCTATACTAGTGACAAACTGGGCCGCAACGGCATCTTCTACTCACTGGAGTGCAATCAATGCCTCCTCAGAGATCGATCTGGGAGATTTAGGATGGGGATCACCTTTTAAAATGTCAAACAGGGGTTTCAGATCACCCGTGGTCAGTTTTAAATACGGCCGGAGCCAATTTATATCTCCTAAGAGCTTTTGGAAATCATTAAGAGTCTTTAATTGATCTCTACAGATGACAGCCTTTTGATGAATAATTTTTGGTCCGTTTATTTGAAAACCCAAATTAGTATATGGGTCCTGCAGCTGCACCTTCTCTGGGGCTATCTGCAGTCCAGCTTTCATCAATTCCTGTTTGAGTTGAGCAAAGCACTGCAAGACCTGTTCCCCAACACGCCCTGCTATCAATATATGATCCATGTAATGAATAATATACATCATATCCCAATGGTCCCTGATAGGTTGTATAGCAGCAGCTACATACTTCTGACACAAGGTGGGACTATTAGCCATTCCCTGAGGCAACACTTTCCATGGATACCGTTTCATTGGTTTTTTAAAGTTTATGGACGGTACACTAAAAGCAAATCTCTTTTGATCATCAGGATGCAAAGCAATCGTGAAAAAGCAGTCTTTAAGATCTATAAGAACTTTAAAATACCCTTGAGGGATTGCTACGGGGGAAGGCAGCCCAGGCTGAAGGGTGCCCATAAGTACCATGGTGGCGTTGACAGCCCTTAAGTCTTGCAAATGTCTCCATTTCCCTGACTTTTTCCTTACGACAAATATAGGAGTATTCCACGGAGAAGTACTTTCTGTGATGTGCCCCGCATTTAACTGTTCCTGTACTAACTGCTGGGCGGCAATCAACTTTCCACTGATCATGGGCCATTGATCAACCCAAACAGGTTCAGCTGATTTCCAAGTGATTGGATCAGCGCACCCTTGGGGTGCAGGCATGTCAATGGCCGAAATCAAAAATTTCCAAAGGCTTTTTTGTCTAATTGTCCCATGGCTGGAATTGGTTGTCGGACACCATTTCTTCTTTGCCTAGCCCTTCTCCAGGGCTATACCCCTGAGCTAGCATTTGTGCAGTAACTACATCGTTAGGGCTGCACATCTTGATTTTCATTTGAGAAAGCAAATCTCTGCCCCAAAGGTTAACAGGCAGTTGAGGGATGACAAAGGGTTTGATCAGGCCAGAATTGTTTTCTTTGTCCCTCCAAGTGAGGTATTTGAAACTTTGTTTGGGATTACTGCTTTGTCCAATTCCTCTTAAATTAAAGTTTCTGAGGTAGGCCAGTTAGGGGGCCAGTCTTCCTGCCTGATTATGGTTACATCAGCTCCTGTATCCATTAAACCTGTAAATGATTTGCCGTCTAGCCATAAAGTCAAATACGGTTTCTGATTAGTAACCGGCTGCACCCAATCTACATCCGAGGATCCAAAACCTCCTGTGCCTCTTTTAGGGTGTTGACTCTTATTATTAGCCTTAATCAATGGCAGCAAAATCAACTGTGCTATTCTTTCTCCCTGAGAAATAGTGATGATATTACTAGCAGCTTTGGCCATAATTTTAATTTCTCCAGTGAAGTCTTTATCAATTACTCCTGGGTAAATCTTCAAACCTTTCATGGTAACGCTACTTCTTCCTAAAATCAATCCAAAAGTTTCAGGGGGCAAAGGACCGTTCACTCCAGTGCTTAAGGCTTGTATTCCCATTTCAGGGGTTAGTACTGTGTGGGAGGAGGAACAGAGGTCCAGTCCTGTGCTGCCTGGGGTGGCTCGGCAGAGGCTCGAAACGGATTGTTGTTGCTGGCTCGAACAAAGCTGTCTGCCCCATAAACTTGTTTCGGGGCCTGGGGCAGGCCCCTCATCCCATTTCCCGACTGTAGGGAAATGGGATTACCGGAAATGTCAGTCCTAGATTTACATTCACTGGCCCAATGTCTTCCCCTTCTGCATTTTGGGCATATTCTAGGAGAGGACAATGGCCGTTTCTCCCTCTGTAAGGTATTAAAAGAGTGCCAAATAAGATGTGAAAAAGGGGCTGTAGTCCTCAAAGATGTTCGTATGCTAATAAGGATATACAGGAGTGAAGCGGGCAACTTATAGCAACCAATCACAAAGATGCAAGTCAAGACAAGCAGAAATACCTTATCTATAAGCCTAGGTAATTAGCATGTTAACAAGTGAAGGTCAGTACATCTGAAAGTCAGGCTTCAAAGGGCAGGGCTGTTTATAGTTATAAAGATAACAGACTACTAGTCTTAGGAGATTAGCATATAGCTACTGACAAGTGAAGGTTAGCAAGTCTGCAAGTTAAGCTTCAAAGGGCAGGGCTGTTTACAGTTATACAGATAATAGACTACTAAGCTCAGGCAACAAACAGTAACAGAGTTCAGACTAGTGACTGTAGCAAGGTCAAGCATGTCCGGGCTGGATGGCTCCGGACACCTGGTATTACCACTCCTATTATTAGTCTTGAGGAATCATCTATCCTAAATTTTCCATGTTTCCAACTTCACTGTACATCTCCTGGTCAAGCTGTATTTATGTGATAGAATTGGGGTCATGATAGTGGGTGGGAGGCACCATTTGGGAGCTAGAGGAAGGTTGCTTATTTCATTGCTACTACCCTGTATCTTAACTGGCTCATCTCCTTCTTGTAACCCCTCTGCAAGAGGATGTCACCTCACCTATTGATGGGCTTTGGGTCCCCAATCTGTACCCCCTCTCATTAATAATAATATAATTTTAGCTCATTGATGCCTGACACCAGATCCCTTCACCACCTCATGATCACACAGGCTGGTGTGCTTCTTCCGTGTGGACTTCGTTGCTTCTGAGCTGAATGGCCACTTGTTTACTCAAGCCTTTAAGACCCCAGACACTATATCTTTTGGTAGCCGGGCACCATCAGCTTTCTTTACCACATTAGCTATGCACACATTTGTCCTCAGCGATCATATCAGGAAAGTGAGCGCGCAATGTTGTGCTTTTTAGTTCTTGAAGTCTGATATCTCATCCTAAGGGTAGAACTTTGATCTGGACCGGGCCAGGATGTTTTCTGAATATACAATTACCCTTTGATATAAAACTCTCTCTTGGGCTGAGCCCCGGTGGCGTAGTGGTTGTGCGTGGGACTGCGGCCCACTGGGATGGAGGTTCGATTCCGGCTCCCAGGAGCAAAGGCTGGGCCTCCTACCCACCACCAGGGCAGTGATGCCTAAAAAAAAAAAAAAAGAAAGAAAGAAAAAAAAACTCTCTCTTACACACATACGAGTGTCTCTGGATTTGTTTCTCTCGTCAGCCCAGACTAACACAGCAGGTAAACTCCATGGTTAGTCATTGTTCAGTGACCTAGCTTTTAGATGCCTCTTGCCAAGGCTTGGCAAAAGGAAAGACAAACCAGCAGAAGAACCAAAATGACAGACTGGCAGAAAAAACAAAGGCCCCAAACCCAAACCTAGCTGCTTATTTGTAACCTGGAGAAAACAGGTGTCAAGTAACCGCTAGATCCAAGGCTGGCCCTGTTGTGGAGTAACCATGGGAGAGTCGGGCGGGGCTAGCAACAACAACAACAACAAACCAGTGGGGGGCAACAAACTGGGCAGGACCAGCCCAGAAACCCAGAAGGAGCTGGGGGAAGGCACACCCAGAGAGACCAGAAGAGGTTGACTAGCCACTAAGCCCCCATCATTGGAGCTTGAGACGCCATCTTGGTGAGGGCAGTAGAAGACCATTTTACTCATCTATCCTGCAGGGAAAATGGCAGGGGAGGTCAGGAGATGCCATCTTGGTAAGGTCTGTGGAGTCACACGTTCAACTAGTCTGCAAGAAAATGGTGGAGTTGGGGGTTTGCGGGGAGAAAGTGGGGGAACCTACATCTCACAGAGAGACCAACTAATTTAAACAGCACAGCACTTACAGGGCTTGTCAAGCAGCAATTTGTGGCTACCAGGGAAGCAGCAACATGGAGTGAAACATGGGAAAGCAAAAGGGCTTTGGGGACCAGAGTGTCCCCGAACAGCAGGCATCTGTCTTCTGACTACATCATAGAAGGAAGGCTTTGGGAAGCATGCAGGCAAGGGTTGCTCAGGAGGGTGGGAGGCAGACATAGGGCAAAACATAGAAGGCAAGCCAGAAACACATGGGAGAATGGAGAGGCAGACACAGGAGAGGGATAAAGGGCTCCAGCAGTCATGTTACATGTGGCCCCCAGGGCCATAGAGTTGGCTCTCAGCTGGCATCAGCTTCAAAAGGCAAGATGGAATCCTGGAAAATCCACAGATGATTGTGAGAGGAGAAGTGTGGCAGTTACATCATCTCTTGTCAATTTGAGACTTACGAGTGAAGGGCTGGAGTTGAGCCTACAACCGGGCTACAGCTTGACAACCTCATTTGGAGGCGCTAAGGAGGTCAACAGCTCACTGGAGGTGAGTTGCACACTTGCTCCCTGTGAGGCATTGCTGACGAGGAGCCTGATGGAGCTACACCGATGCAGCCAGGCTTGTGGAGCCAGGGGAGCCGCGCGGAGACCCCTGCCCGTGCTGAGATGCTCCCACCAC
Organism: Nesogale talazaci; assembly: GCA_004026705.1. NCBI lineage: Eukaryota > Metazoa > Chordata > Mammalia > Afrosoricida > Tenrecidae > Nesogale > Nesogale talazaci. The sequence goes on from PVJH01042269.1 coordinate 4,809, forward strand.
TGCATTCACAAGACTCCCACCCACTGGCCGTGATCTTCTTGCCTTTGGCATCCTTGCAGGGGTTGTGTGGGTCTGAAGAGGAATTTATAGATTGGTATCGGACATAGGGACTAATATCCATCTTTTCGACTTGGTCTGGACTGGGCTGGCATGTTTTCTCAATATACAATTACTCTTTTATATGAAACTCATACACATGTGAGTATCTATGAGTTTTGTTTCTCTAGTCAACTCAGACTAACATAAGGAAGTCCCATCTCCCTCTAACAGAGGCCAGTGTTTTCAAATTGCACACCTTGCAGTTTGAGTCCAACAATTAGAAAATTCCACTCAGCTGCCAAAACATCTTCGTCTCTTAAAGGTGGTGAGGTGATGACAAAAACGAAAAGGACACCAAAGGTGAGTTCGGTAGGCAGAGGTCTGTCCTCCCTCTAGGGACAGATGAGTGTCCTAAGCTAGGATTACCTTAAAGATGGAGTCCAAAGGTCATGGCAGCAAATGTTAGGTTTCTGGAGTGGGTTATACCTTGGTTCTTTGCTTTACACACTGAAGGAATTCATGTCAAATCACATTTTGCAATCCAAGTGAGCTTTTATGAAGGAATGGAAAAGTTTCAGGTTTATAGTCTCCATAGGGCACATGCTTTTTCTGGAAAGTGTGCCAAGCTGCCCTGGGGATCCAAACTGGGCATGAAAAAGCACACATGCAGAATGGGAACCCCTAGGGACCACGAGGTCCAGAGACCAAGTGTGCAAGAGCCTAAGAGCCCAGGAGCATGTGGGCCCCGAGTGAGCCCTGAGATATGTCTGGACAGCATGTGTGTGTGTGTGTGTGTGTGTGTGTGCGCGCGCACGCACACCCCCCACCCCCTACCTGTACATGCACGGCCCCGCCCCCTCCGACCTTCCAAAAGACCAGCACACAAGAAAGAAAGGTGGTCTTTCCGAAGCTGGGGTATTTAACACCTCTGGCTGGGGAGACATGGATGAAGGGATTGGCTGATCCCATTGGCTGCATTCAGGCCCACCTGTGTGATGTACCCAAGATGGTTGTGCCCAAGGTATTGGTTTTCCCTGAGCAGTCTAACAGGGTGCTGATTTCCTTTCAACCCCTCCATGTTGGTCTTTGCAGGCATTGGGAGACAACCCCACTTGTCCCTGAATCTAGTTGCCTTTCCCAAGCATGTCCACGAGGAACTGCAGCATGCTTTTCCCGAGCTCTGCTGGGAGTGGCAGAATGCCAGTGGCCAGGGTGGCTAGCAACCAGGAGAGACTGGGGCTTCTTTCCCCTGCCTCTAGCTTAGGATAGTCTCTGGACCAGAGAACCTGCTGTTTCCATGCTGGGGTGAGACTTTGGAGGGCAACTTTTGCATTGCACCTCAAGGGAGAATTTTATGACCTATCCCATAACTTTTCCCACCAGGAAAAGATCAGCAGCAGCAATGAGAGGAACTGGGAATTCATTTACAAGTAGCGCCTGAGAAGAATGCAGTTATTAAACATTGAAAATCAGGTCTTGTTTTATGGGAAATGTCAAACATTGACATTGGCTGAAAGATTTCAGCTACCCTGTGGAGGTCCAAACCAACTCATCAAAACCCCTTCCTCAAAGTCACCAACACCCTTCCAAATCCCCATGGAAAGAAGGACTTGCCCCTGCCTTGTAAAGGATTTGAGAACAGGAATGGATTTCCTTTTACATGTCCTCAAAAAACGAAGTTTCTCCAGTAAAAGGCAGGAGGCAGAGGGTGGAGGTTTGTTCAAGAGTTCAGAGCACTCTGTGCCTGTGTCCTTCCCTGGGGCTTTGTGGAAACCAACTCTCTCTGTTGCTTTCTGGGACTCCTGAGTGAACCTCCTGCCTCACTAGTTCTAGCATGCCCAAACTCGAGAACAGTAAATACTAACTTGCATTTTTTTTGGGGGGGGGTTGGGGGGCATCACTGCTCTCCGGCGGCGGTGGGAGTAGGAGGCCCAGCCCCACTGCTGGAATTGAACCTCGGTCCCAGTGGGCCGCAGTCCCGCGCACAACCACTACTCCACCTGGGCTCCGCCCTACTAACTTGCTTTTACTCGTGAACAAGAACAGTGTTCTCTGAACATGATGCCTGAAAGGTGCACAGACACCGCGCCCCCCCCACTCCCTAAATCTCCTAAGGAGTGCCCTGACTGACTGAAGGTCACTAACTGCAATGGACAGCAGGTCCCTCCTGGGGAAATGGAGCAGAGACGAACTACACAGTTACTTGGTCTATACAAGGGGAAGAATTCTGGGTCAGGGGAACTGCAGTCTAACCCCAACCATCAGAATAGAGGCACACGATCCCTCAATTAATTCCCAGACTTGAGCCAGTTGATAATCCCACAGCTCTTTTATGAAAGGGGACACCAGGCCTCTAATCCACTACCCACGATGCACCCTACCAGGCTTTCTCCCAGCCTTGTCCTGTGGATCGATCCACAGTCTTTCACAAGAGTGACTAGGACATCGTCAGATTTCTCAGGGACCATTGTACACTGGCTGAGTTGACATGAATTCCAGGAGATCCAAAAAAGAAGCCCACTGCTCAGAGTGGGATGTGTGGAGGTCAAGTTATCAATGGACTCAACTCAGGCTGACCTCACAGTGGGTCTGGTGATACCCGAACCCTTTCTGTAGTGATTTCCCCAGTCCTGAAAGCATAATCAGAATGGATATACTGGCAGAACCTATTATTGGGCCTCTGGCTTGAGGAATAGAGGCTATTGTGATAGGAAAAGCCAAATGGGGTCATTAGAGTGGTTTCTTCTTAGGAAAAGAGGAAGCTAAAAGCACTGTTGAATTCCTGGAGGATTGCAGAGACTAGCACCACTTCCAAAGAGGAGTGGAAGCATTCCAGACCCTCCAGCTGAGAAACCTCGGGAAGCTGTTCCCTGGCCCTTGATCTTGCTGTTTACCCCACCACCACCACCACCAAGCCCCCACCTGTGGGCACACTGTCTCAGTTTGTCTCTCAGTCTCTGTCTCTGACTCTCCCTTCTACAGGACTTTGTCCATGGCCCTCGTCTCTCCCTGTTCAACCCGCTAAGCAGTCTACTTTCTTCCTGTGTCTATTCCCCACCCCTCACCCCCACCCCAGGTCTGCATGCGTGTCCCAGGACTACTAGGATGGAGCACCATGACATTGGCAGCCACGGTGACAGAGATTGGGTTGTGCTCATTTCTGGAGGCCAGGTGTCCAATCAATGACCTCTACAAACACCTTACCCTCAAATGCGTCATGGTCACCAGTCCCAGGGCAGGTAGAGCACCAAGCAGCTACTGTTAGCTGGACGCGGTGAGCAGCTCCAGGTTTGGCAGAAGTGTGGAGTGCTCTCTGGCCCGTCACACAGACCCAAGGCACTGACCATTCAGAGGGGACTCTTAGCCCCAAGGTCGAGCACTTGCCTGGGGCCCGAGTGGCCATGGTGGCCAGTCGTAGATGGAAGTGTCAGAAGGAGGGGTGTCTCTGGCAGGTGGCCCAGACAGCCTCTCTGAGGAGGGGTCCATGGTGTGTGGACTCCTGGGGAGCACATAGCCTGGAGGGCCAGGGCTAAAGCTCAGTGCAACTTGCACTGTACAGGGACCTGCTCCCTACCCAAGCCTGGGTAATGATTAGCCCAGCCAGGTGCTGGGACGGACACTGGCTCTTGGAGGTAAAAGAGGTGGCAGTTAAGCTTGGAAACATTTTATGAACCTGTCCAGGTGAGGTCTGTGATTGCAGTCCTCAAGGTCTTGCCAACAATCCTTGGTGACCAAACAAAGAGAAACAAGATAGTCACGCAATGAGAGTGTCAAGGGAGGGATGGCTTTGTTTCCTTTCTAAGATCACTTTACCCTTGGTGACCTGCGGTCGCTCTGCCAGGCTTCTCAGCACAACTCTTGTCAGGTGTCTCTGAGTGGGTCCAGACTCAGCAACCGGGGGTGCAGCAGGGGGCTGGGCCCTCACCATGCAGAGTCCTCAGGTGACCCAGCTCAGATCCCTGCTGTCCAGCTCTGCGGCAGGGACCTAGGGAGTCCATCAGATTACCTACTGTGTGCCTTAGCCCAAACTTCTCTGGCCACTCTGGAGCTGTCAGCACACAGACACCCTCAGGGATGTTGTGCCTGCATGTCCACCAGGCTCTTGTCCAGGACGGCCTCTCCCCTCAGAGTTATTGTTTCCGCAACCCATGCTGACATTAACTCACCGTGTTCACCTGGGCAACTTCCTTATGGCTGAATCGGCATCTCTTCCCACCCTCATCCCTTCTCGTCAGGAAGAGAAGAAACTACGCAGTGGAAGTTCCTTGGGCCCCTCATTTAGAGGCTAAGCACCTTCATAAAAGTGTGTCATTTCATGTCATTATCGCCTCTCATTTTATATGGCCGACTTCTGAATCGCCTATGCCTAAGAAAGCAGACGAGCTGGTGGAGGAGATCAGATCTCACACGTGAAGACGGTAAAAGGGCCTTTAAGGATGAGGATAGTCAAAGCAGACGTCAGAGGAGCCTTGGAAATGTGCCCAAGCAAATGGCAGCGACAGGAAGCCGGAGAGGCCAGCAGTGAGAGGTGGAGGCGGAGGCGCAGTCAGGAGACAGTAAGGCTCAGCCAGAGATGAAAATACAGAAAGGCTTTTATTCGGGAAAATAACTCCCAGACAGGTTCTACAGCCCAATAAATTAGACTAGAGAAGCTGTACCCGGTATTGGGGCAGTGGGATAGTCTCTCCCCAGCCCCCTCCCCCCCCCCCAATGGGATATTTAAAGGTCTGAGCTACAGGCATGCAGGGCTAATAAAGGGAGAAGAGATTTCTTGTGCTGTGTTTGCAAGTTTCGGGTCTGGCGATGACCTGTTAGCAAATCATCTCTTTTTTCAAGCTTGCTTTCCAGAATGCTAGGGGGGAGTCCTGTGCCCTGCTGGGGAGTGCTGCTCTGTGCAATGCCAGTTCAGCAGGGTGCGCATTTCCTTCTTGTAAGACATGGGCAAAGAGGTGCAAGCGGCTGCCTGGTCTGACGCCAGCCCAAACAAACAGAAGACTTCACAGAGTAGCTCAAGGAAAGTCCTCCAGGTAGAAAAAACAAAAGGGCAGAAATTGCTAGACATCTATCAAGCAGAAAGACCCGAGAGACAAAATTCAAACCTCAAGCTGTAGTATTGACGGAGTCTATGATATAATACCAAACGATGCAGCAAGCATCAAGAGAATGGGAGAAATGCAGAGTCACTCTCCCCAAAAGAAATGGTCAATATTCTGTCATTTCAGGATGAGGTAGCATGTCAAAGAATTGACTGTACTGAAGGAAAGACTCCAAGTTGCACTGAAAACATTAGTAACGAAAATCAAGGCTCCAGGAATTGACAGAATGCCAGTTGAGAGGTTTCAACAAGCACGCGATGCAGGGAACATTCATTGTCCTGTGTCAAGTAATTTGAGAGATTATCTGGAGGAGATCCATATTAGTGCTCGTTTCAAAGAAAAGTGATTCAATAGAATGCGGAAATTATCATACAGATCATCACTATTACACACAAGTAGATTTTTGCTGGAGACAATTCAAATTGAAATGCAGCAGTACACAGAGTGGACTCTGACAAGAAAAAGAAACATAATCACTGGTGTCATATGGATCATCGCTGAAGGCAGAGAATACCAGAAGGAGGTTATCTGTGTGTCCATTGACTATGCAAAGGCACTTGGATGTGGTTTATCACAAGCCCTGGAGACCATTGTGAAGAATAAGCCTGCTGGCAGAACAAGGGGACACTGAGGGGCTTACTATCATGAGTAGTGCCTGTCAGGGCTGTGTCCTTGCACTGCACTCATGTAATCTTTATGCCGGCAAACAACCCAAGAACCTGGTCTTATGAGAAGAGGATGGATTTTGATCGGAGGCTCATTAATAACCTGCAATATGCAGGTGACACAATTTTGCTTGCTGAAAGTGAACAGGGCTTGAAACAAATTATTGATGTCAATTCAAGAGTACAGCCTTTGATGTCTATTATAACTCAACACAAGGAAAACAGAAGTAGCCACCACTGGATCAATAGATGACTTCTTGATCACTGGAGACTAGGGTTACATCGGACTTGAATTCACAGTGGAATACTCATGGAGGCTGCAGTAAACAAAGAAACAGACAATGCAGACATGGGGTTAATCTGCAGCAGAAGACTTGTATAAAGTATAGATTAAGGTGCACACTACTCCAAGCCTGGCACTTTCCACTGTCTCACACACACGGAAAGTTCGGCAGGGCATAGACCGAGGTTGCATTCAGATGAACAGCACCGCCTCCTCTAATCTCACAAAGGGGATCAGCCCTGGTCGGTGGTGGTGGTGGTAGCTAGATGCCATGGAGCAGTGTCCAACCCACAGCGACGCTCCCCGTCCTGAGCCATCCTCACACCTGTTGTGCGCTTGGTCCCGCTGTTGCCCCCTTGCTCTCTTCACTATCCCACTTCTCCAGGCAAGACGTCCTTCCCCAGGCACCTGCACAGCCAGGAAGAGGACACCTGAAAGTGGGCTCGGGGTGCAAGACAGAGAAGCAGAGACAAGATGGGGTGAGGAGGGTGGACCAGAGATCCGCCCCAAACAGCTTGACTGCAAAGTCTGTACACAATCTGTATGAGGAACTTGGCAGACAGAACATGGCTTTGCATCTAAACCAGTGCCCCTAACCACCACCTTGTTTGCCTGTCCTTCAAATAATCCCTATGGTGAAGGTAACACAAGCCTCGGCCGCACCCAAGACCCTGACTTCTGGGCCAGTCCCAGTGACTTTGTCATCTTGGCGCTGGTTCCTAACAGTCTCTCCTGACAGTATGTCCAAAATATTTGCAGTGAAATCTGGCCATTCTTGTTTCCCAGGAGCGCTCTGGCTGCACGTGTCTTCCAAGACAAATGCATTTGTCCTTTTGACAGTCCCTGGTACTCAAAATATTCTTCACCAGCACCACAAGTCACATGCATTGATTCTTCTGTGGTCTTCTTTATTCCGTGTGCAACTTTCATCTGCCTTTAAGGCAATTGAAAATAACGATGACTTGGGGGTCAGGTGTACTTTAGTCCCCAAAATAAGATCTTGGTTTTCAATACTCTCTAAAAGAGGTCATGTGAGTCAGATTTAGTCAAGGCGATGATGCACCCTGTGATCTCCGAACTGCTGCTTCCAGGAGCACTGATTGTGGATCCACACAAAACAAAATCCTAGAGGACTTCCATCTTTCTTCCTCTCATCATAATGTTACCTACTGGTTCTGAGTGAGGATTTGGGCTTTCCGTACATTGAGTTGTAAACCATACTGATGGCTGCAATCCATGATCTTCATCACCAAATCCTCCTCGTTTTCAGAAAGCAAGGTGGTGTCATCTGCATATCAAAGGTTGTTGAGTTAATAACCCTCCTCCAGTCCTCATGCTGTGTTCTTCATAGAATCCAGCCTTTGTTTGTTTGTTTTGTTTGTTTATTTTGGGGGGGGGGCATCACTGCTCTCCGGTGGTGGGAGTTATAGAATCCAGCCTTTCTGAGGATTGGCTCAGTACATTGATTGAATGAGTAAAGTGAGAGGAGACAACCCTGACAGACACCTTTCCCGATTTTGAACCATGCAGTAGTCCCTTGTTCTGTTTGCACAACTTCCTCTTGGTTCACATACGTACAAGTTCCTCGTGAGCGCAATCAAGTGTTTTGGAAATTCTATTCTTCTCAAAGCTATCCATAGTGTTGTATTTTGGGGGGGGGGGAGGGGGAATCCCTGTCCTCTGGTGGTCCTGGGAGCTACCCAGCATTGCTCCTGAGAGCTGCCGCAGGATTTGAACCGCCAAGCCCACGGGCCGCAGTCCCGCACTCAACCACTTACGCCGCCGGGGCTTGGCCCCCATAGTGTTGTATTTTATTTTGTCATCGGAAATATATCTTTTAAAAACTGTTTTATTAAGATCTATTACAGGCGGGCAGAACTCCGGTGGCGTAGTGGTTGTGCACAGGACTGCGGCCCACTAGGACGGAGGTTCAATTCCAGCAGTGGGGCTGGGCCTCCTACTCCCACCACCGGAGAGCAGTGATGCCCGCCCCCCCCCCAAAAAAAAAAAGATCTATTACAGGCATCATACCACTCCGTAGTCCAATCACATGAAACAGTATTGTACAGTCACTGCTATAATCAGTTTTAAAACATCTTCTTCCTTCTTGAACTCCTTGTTATCAGCTTCCTTTCCCCTCTCTTCCCCACTGTACCCACCAAGAACACTTGGAATACTGGGGGCAGGGGCTTCATAGTCCAGTAGGTCATCCATCTTCCTGAGAGAATGGTGGATGGGGACTGCCTGGCCTGGACTCGGCCCAAACACAGCTGTTGTTGGATGATCCTCAGCAGAATCTTATTGGCATGTGATATTAATGATACTGTTCTATAGTTTGAACATTCTTTGTAATGTGCAAAAACCAGCTCACAAATTGAACCAGGGTTGAGAGGGATTTGGTAGAAGTTAAAAAGGATAGCAGAAACAAAGAGAGAAACAAAATCGGGGTATGGAAACTCAAAGAAAAGGGTCTCCGTCAGGGGAACCAGCCCCTAACAAATCAGCACAGGTCTGGTAGGCACAATTGCACAGTGATAATAAGTAAAGATTTTAGTTAAGAGAGTTTTAAACAAAGGGCAATTGTACATTAAGAAAACATCCCAACCCAGTCCAATTCAAGGTCCTAAGTCCGATATTAGCCCATATGTCCGATACCAATCTATAAAGTCTCCTTCAGACTCACGAAATGCATGCAATGACCCAGCGTGCAAGATGATCACAAGCCAGACGGGTAGAATGACTTTGGACCCAGTGGCGTTGTAAGCATCTCGGTGCTGGCAGGGGTCGCCAAGCGGCTCCTCCATCTTCAGAGGTCTGGCTGCCTCCATGTGGCTTGTCCGGCTCAGGGCACAAGGGTAGCTCCAGGAGGCTTCTCCTCAGGGAGGTCTCGCAGGAAGTCGGCCTTGTCAGTAGAGTCCCCAAGCGAGTCTCCACGGACATAAATGGAGAGAGACAGTGTCTCCACCTCCAAGAAAGAAGTACCACGTTTCCCAGAATTCTCAGGAGAAGGCCATACCCGCACAAAGGTCTCATTGGCTATCTCCAGATTGACAGGCTGGACTCCACCCCTACACTCTTAATCCTCAAATTAACACCAGGTTAGGTGACTATCACACCTCCTGTAAATGACAGGTGAAGACATATGTCACAGGGAGGGTTTGCACAATAGACAATATGGACAATAGGAGGGGAATAGACAATGGGCATAGCATAACAGGAAGGGGATGAACTAGGTGCGTACATATAATAGTAAGAGGTGGGAATAGGGGTATATGTGTGACAAGAAGGGCCGACCCTAGATTCAAGATGGTTGTGGAGAGCCAGATTCAGAGGCCATTGTTTGCTCTGCAAACAGTCCCTACCGCCCCAGGGCTTTGTTAAAGACCACCAGATGCACAAAGGACACCTATCTCTTGCTGGGACACACCCAGCCTTTTTCTGTATCCGTTCCTGGCATTTATGTTTAGTTTATATTTTACCCTTTTGTATAAGCTTGCTTGCTTTGTGTTA
>PVJH01042270.1:0-14420 GCA_004026705.1 Nesogale talazaci
TCTCAAAGCTTTTAAAGAGGACGGCTATCAAGAGAGCAATGTACATTTCTAAATGAGAGTTAAGAAATTCCAAATAAGCGATGGTTTATAATGTGCCAACCTGATTCCGAAGAGGCACAGAACTTGTCTCTAACTATAAGGTGCTCTCAGTCTGATGGGCTGGGAGTGGGAGTTCAGGACATAGTAGTGTTTGATTGGAGAAATCAAGAAGTAAAACCAAATAGTTGTCTGTAATAGGATTCGCTTCCCTTCAGAAGCGATTCATTCCAGAAGAGGTGATGTCTGTGTTGAGTCTTGGGAAAGAGTAGGAAAACTTCTGGTAAAAAAGATGATGCCAACAGGGAGAAGGGGTAAGGAATAAATCAACAAAATCCTAGTACGAGAACCCAAGAAACTCAACACTTTATCTTAAAAGCCAGTAAAGAATGAGAAGGGAGAGGAAGTGGCATAGACCAGACTCTTAAATGAGACACAAGATGTGCTGTCATGAATTACTTTATGTGGCCCCAGTAATTATTGCCTTTGCAACTTCCACCAAATGACTGGGTAGGATGATGCAGTTAGGAAAGTGGTACTTAAAAAAAAAGAAAGAGGTACTCGTGGTGCATCCATGTGAACTGGATAGATTTCTAATCATGGAAGTAAGGGGCACGGTTTATTTGTGGGGTGGGACCATGAAAATAAGGTGGATGTTGCAAGTGTGTCAGTCCGGGTAGACTAGAGGAACAAATTTCAAAGCCACGCATATAGGTATAAGGAAAGGGTTTATATACAAAAGAAATGTGGCACTAAGAAGGCATCCCAATCCAGTCCAGTGCAAAGTCATAAGTCCAATATTAACCCATATGCCTGAAATCAGTCTATAAAGTCTGCTTCTGACTCAGGAAGTCACAGGTCAGTGGGTGCAGATTTCTGGCGCTGGCAGGGGTCTCCCCATGGCTCCTTGCTTCCTGGACTCAGGTCCTTCAACAGCATGCCACTCCAGCTTCAGAGGTCTGTCTTCATCAGGGCAAAGCCGTGTGGTCTCTCCGCTGGCTACTCCAACTTCTTTGAGGCTGCATCTTGTCTTTTCCGTGATTAATAGTTTCTGAAACTAACTCCCAACAACTGGGGAAGATAGCTTCTCATCTTCATGAGGGAAATATCGCGAGATTTCCCAGGAGTCTCAGGTGAAAGCCATGCCCACGTAGAGGCCTCATTGGCTACTCAATGGCTATCTCCAGATTAACAAGCCAGACTCCAACTCTACATCTCAATCATAAAATTAACATAAGCACATGACTGCCACAATGAGTATACTCAGAGGTTTAAAATGACCCATCTCACTGGTGGAAGGGGTATCTCAGGACTCTTAAGAAAGAAGAACCCAAAGTGGAGCATGGTCCAAAATCACTGCACTGAACCTCCTATCTTAGAGCGACAGAGTTCTGTGACATCAGAGATGGCACAAAGTCATGGTGGTGGAGAAGCAGTGACAGTAAAAGTCATAGAATATCATCATGAATCATAACAGGGAGTTTCCAGCACATAGAGCAAGAAAGCTGAGCTCCCTTGGGCAGGAATCTTGCTGGTGGAGTGGGCTGCCTCCAGGTGCTTAACTGGGGGATGAGGAGAAGCCAGGTTTGCCAGGCCACAAAGCTAGGTTTGAGTGTCTGAGGATTGAGGCTTATTGACCAGAGTGAGCATTTATTCACAGAGCTAAAAGAGCTGCATAACACTTGCCTGAGCAGGACAGAGCTAGGGGGCCTGAATATGTCTATGAACACTGCTGAGAGGAGATTGGTATTTCTGATCCTGAATTGTAACCTGTGGCCTCTCCAATCAACCTCATAATCATGAGTATGGCCTGTGAGTTCTGTGGGGCCACTGTAACCAATGGTAGAACCCAACAGAGAAGTAGAGTGTTGTGAGAGGGACTGTTGGTGTCAGAATGGGTAAAAGGGTTGGATGGTGGAGACGTGTCTGATCTCCACCTCTTAGGACTCAGCCTTGGACTGCTGCCGTGGATTTGGGTTTTTCCTCAAATCCCCTTGTGAAATTTGAGCAGGTCATACACCTCCTTATATCATTTATGGGCAGGGAAATCTTTCATAAAGAAAGAAAAGTGCAGGGAAAAGAAGAATAGCCCTAGAAATCGGATGGAACCTCATCCCTCAGGCCACAGCTCAGTCAACCAGCACGCCCACCCTACCCAAGCTAGGGCAATTCGATTCTCTTGCTTGGGAATTTCTCCCCGATGAACTTTGCACCCATAAGGTGGTAGAGAGACGGGCCCTGGGCCCCGAATTGATGATGAGTCAGCAGAGAAAGCCAGCAGATAGAGGGAATCAGAGAATGGGAGCGTCATGGGGAGAGTAGTAAGGCAAGGTGCAGTATGGTCTCAGAGACAGAGATGGTGAGGCTGCTTGAGGTATCTCTGGTGACATGTTGCACTGCGATGCATAAGGTCAGGAGTTTGAAACCACCAGCCGCTCCTTGGGAGAAGGGTGGGTTTTTCTGCTCTCATAAAGAGTTCCAGTCTAGAAACTTGCAGGGTCAGTTCTACTCTGTACTATAGGGTCATAAGGAGTTGACACCAACTTGATTGCCATGACAGAAATTCAGCTCCATTTTCTTCAGTTGGATCTCAGAAGATGCAGTTTTCGGCTTTGCAAAGCTTGTTTGACCGCCTTCCTCTTGTCAGGAAATCTGCTAGGTGCCAGAGATGGCTTGCTGAAGGAGAACATTAGTCTCTTGCCTCACACATCTGATATGTGAATGCCTTTCACAAGAACCTCCCCTTCTTCTAGTCATAGAAATAATTTAGTAATGTAGAATGCTACTAATTCTATGTAGAATGTTAATAATGAAGTCATATGTTTCTACCCGGATTTAATAATAATAATGAAGTTAATAATAATAATGTTAATAATGAAGTCATATGTTTCTACCTGGATTTTAAGATCTTAAGCAATCATTTACTAAGTCATTTTCTTTTAAAAATATGAACTTTTGTAGTTATATTAATTAGTAAATTTTTATTTATGGAATAGCTCTTATTTCATTGAAATATTTTGCTGTACTGTGGGAAATGTAAATCTTTTTCACAATTTCTATCCATGTGAAATAAAATTTAATTCATACACACACACATACACACAAAGAACTTCCCTTTTACATCTTCCCCCACCCCAAAAGACAAAGAGCTAACAAGAAAGAACCCAAATCAAATGGAGACAGGGAAGCCTCTGGGAGGGATGCAAGAGTTCAAGGCCTCACAGGAAACGACTGGTATATCCACAATCCTGCAAAAACCGTCATCTCCGAGTAGATGCATAGACAGTCACGCAGGCTGAGCACGTGTGGGAGGGATATGTAGGTTTGACAGAGGACATTTGTACATGCGTATTAGTTTTGCTGACAAGCTATCAATGCATGTGGGGGAGAGCATACAGGGACAAAGTTATGAAGAAGCCAAACATCTTGAGAGACTGGATGATCGCATCAAGGGTTCAGGACCCTGGTCTTGGAGGCACCAAGGTCAGTTGATCTAACAGTCCACAGAGACAATGTTCTTCATCCTTCCTTGGTCAGTAGTGCCTGGGCTCTTAAAATCTTGTAGGCAGTCATCTATAGTGTGGCGACTGGCCTCTTCTTGCCCAGTGGAAAGAAGAGTAGAGCAAATAAGAGATGCATGAAAACAATGGATTAACGGACCACTTGAACAGTATTCTTTATAACCTCCAGGGCAGAAGAACTAGATGGTGCATAGCTACCAGACCCAACTAGGCCGAAGGGAATCACAGTAGAAGTTCCTGATAGAAAAATGTGGAATAAAATTCCAAATCATATATCAGGGATCTACATATAACCTCCTCTCTGGGGTACAGACAACGGGGAAGTGACTGAAGGGACACATTGGACAGTGTACGATAAGAAAAGGTAATGACAATTTGTAAATTATTAAGGGTTTATGGGGGAGGGGGAGTGAGGAGAGAAGCAAATAGGGGGAGCTGGTACTGGGGGTCTAAGTGGAGGGAGGATGTTTTGAGAGTGATGATGGCAACAAGTGTGCAAATGTGGCCTGCATACAATTGGGGTGTGTATGGATCATGATGAGAGTTGTATGAGCCCCCAACAAAATGATTTATAAAAAAATGATTTATAAAAAAAAAAGGGGGGGAAAGAGGAACTTATACCAAGGGCTCAAGTAGAAAATATTTGGAAACAAAGATGGCAACATGTGTATAAATATGCTTGATACAATGATATATTGAATGTTATAAGAACTGCTAGAGCCCCCACTAAAATCACTGGAAAAAAATTCAAAATCGTAAAAAAAAGGACTTACTGGTCAGAAAGAGTCTGTTGAACTCCTGACACTATAATCCTCAGTCATCCTTCAGGCTTTAAATGAACTCCCCCCCACGGCTCAAATAAAAGGCAGGTCTATAAAGAAGCAATAACAATAGGGGAGTGCACATACTTTAGAATAATCAGTCATTTGAGACCAAAAGGGCGCCATCTGCTCAAGGACAAAGTTCGGAAAGGTTAAGAAAGATGGAGGATGGACAATAGAAAAGTGGGTGAAGGGAGACATCGGGCTGTGTAAGACATGATAAAATAATAATAATTTATAGATCATCAAGGGTTCATGAGGGAGGGGAAAAATGATTAGCTGACACCAAGGTCTCAATTAGAAAGCAAAATGTTTTGAGAATGATGAGGGCAACAAATGTACAAACGTGCTTGACACAATTGATGGATGTATAGATTGTGATAAGAGTTGTACAAGTTCCCAATAAAATTATTTTTTTTAAAAAAGGAAGGAGTGGGAAACACAGGAGGAAGTAGGACATGTGATGCGACACGGTTTGAAATCCATGTGCTATGACAGCATGTGTCTGCCTTGTTGAATGGAAACTGATTTGCCCCATAAACCTTCACCTAAAAAGATAATGGCAGACCATTGTTAACTTTCGAAAACAAGATGGACTTGACTAGATTTTTCACTTTGGAAAGATCCCTCCAGGCAGTTCAGAGTTGGCTTCCACTCAGAGGCAGTGGGTTGGGTTTTCGGGGTTGAAGGAATCCTGGTGGCACAGTGGTTATGCATTGGGCTGTTAGCAGGTTGGCAGTTTGAAACTACCAGCTGCTGTGGGGGGCGAAAGGTGAGATGTTCTACTCCCATAAAGAATGACACTCTCAGAAACCCACAGGGGCAGTTCTACGCTGTCCTAGAGGATTCCTCTGAGTCTGAATGGACTCTATAGCAGTGAGATTGGTTTTTATGGAGGAGACCAAGAACTCCTGGTGGCAAAGTGGTTTACCAGTTGGGCTGTTGTCCAGCAGGCCAGCGGTTCAAAACCAACAGCCATTCTGCTCCTGCAGAATGACAGCCTTTGAAACCCACAAGAACCATTCTACTGTCCTCTATGATTTCTGTGAAGTGGACACCTGTGGGGTTTGACTCCTGACCAGTGCACCTCATGCCTACCAGTGGAAGCTTGTGCATGGCTATGATGCTTGACAGATTTCAGCTGATCTTTCAGACCAGAAAGAAAGTCCTAATCATCTGCTTCCAAAAAATCAGTCAACGAAAGCCTTTTGGGATCACAATAATTGAATACACAGAGCACAAGGCACCAGGTAGCAATTTCTGGCCTTGCACTTGGTTGGATAGCCTTGGGTTGAGAGTCAACTGGATGGCTGCTATGGCAACAGGTGACATAAAGTAATTTGGTGTATTTCAGTCCTGATTTGGGGCTTTGATGGTCCAACAGAGTGAAGGTAAGAGAGAGATCTTATGGATGGGGTCTGGGAGGAAGTGAAAGGGGTGGTCTGACCGAAAGAGCCTGAGGAAGCTTTTGAGACCAGAGGACTGTACATTCCTTTGAATTACTTCTGTCATTGAAATCTGTTTAGACATCAGATAAAGCTACTGGGACCCACCACTCAAGGAAAAGGAGGATCTTCAGAAGGAGGTGCATATCGTTCTGAGACAGGTACATGGGCAAGGAAGTGCTGAAAAGCAGTATATAGAAGAGGAAGTAAAAAATACTACTTCAAAACAAACATTTGCTAAACAAAAATATCAGAATGTGCAGAGCTATTGCTGTTTGCCAACCTATCCTCCATCTAGGGCTTACTTCTGGAAGTGCTGTGTCCACTGCTTTACTGCTGCCCTGAAGTCTTTGTGCTTCAGTTTCTATCATGCCACAGCGATGTCAATATAAGTCTATGGTATAAGTCCATCCTCGAGGGGCTCCAATCATGTTCTTCTTCAATGTCCCTTGGGACTTGGGAAGAAAAAGAAGCTTGATCCATGAAAAGGAACAAGATCTAGGCTGTAGGGTGAATGGAACATAGTCTCCCCATGAAATTCCCCTAGGACAGATATTGTTGCCCTCAAAGAATGAGCCGGACACAGGTATGATGGTAAGAAATTCCTCGGTGCATATTTCCTGGCCTTTTCCCTCACCAATGCATGTCCACATTTTCTTAAATGTTTTTTATGATAAGCCCCTATGGTCAATCTGAGTCTTTCAAGAAACTCTATCAAGATTACCCTTTTGGAGTCCAAGAAATAATCACTCTAATCTTTTCAGCTGACCTCTGCACTTTGAATTGAATTGGCCCAGTAGACCTCCTCAGAAGCCACTGATGCGAATGAACTTTTTTTTGGAAGGTGCCCTAACAAGACTAAGCCAAGTGTATTATTGAGAGAATTTGTCTGCAGCCATCCACCGCTAGCAGAGACATGGTTAAACTTCATTTGCTTGTAACAAAATCTTACTTATGAACTAGTAACAATGCTTTTTAACTTACACACATATGCAAAGCCTTTCCAAGAGTTAAGAAGACATTATGTGGGCTTAACAAATCAATTTCCTCACTTATATTAAATGTCCAGAAAAGGCAAATTTAGCCATTTTATAGGAACAGAAAGTCGAATTGTGGTTGCCCGGGGCTAGGAGTGGAAATGAGGAGGAAGTAGAAATGGGCATGAGGGATTGTAGCGGAGGGGTGAAAATGCCCGGTGACTGATTTATGGTGATAGTCACCCCATTTGTTACAGCTGCTAAAAAATCATGAAACAACTCACTGGAATGTCAAAGAAGGTAAAATAGACATCAAAAGTTATTTACTTAATCAGTCATTTATGTTTTAATCAGTTGCTAGATCTTTACCTTCCATATATGGTCTATCTTAAAAATGATTGGCCCAACAGAGCTTCAGCGAACAAGGTTATGTCCTTTTCCCTTTCCTTGCAGCCCTACCTATCAGATCAAGCTCAAAAAGAAAAGAAATAAGATTCTTCTCCCATCCCTTTGCCTGTCATGGACTGGCTCAGAGTGAAAACACACACACACACACACACACACACACACACACAAACAACAAACACTCTCCTTTCAGTTGCCAACAAATCTGGGGTCTGAATATTGGCTTCTGGGCTGCCTCTTTTAATGATGGCTGCTTTCAACCCACGGACACCCTCTTGGGTGTCTGACTCATTGGGATGCCATAAAAAGGAGGGGGACTGTTCTGTAGAGTTTCGGAGGCTGTATATATATATATATATATATATATATATATATAATTTTATTGGGGGCTCATGCATCACTTATCACAATACATACATACATATACTGTGCCAAACCCCTTCACTCGCCTGCTGTTGCCATCATTCTCCAAATCTTTGCTTTTCCACTTTAGTCCTTGATAGCCCTCCCCCTCCCCACTCCCCAATATTTTGTCTTATCTTACACTGTCTGACGTCTCCCCTTGAGCACTCCTCTGATGACTGTCCTCCAGACAGGAGGTTATGTGAAGATCCTTGTGATTGGCTCCCCTCCTCTTCCCACCTCCCCTCTACCCATCCGGGCACTCCACTCTCACTCTTAGTCCTGAGGGGTTCATCTGTCTGGGGTTCCCCGGATTTCCAGTTCCCATCTGTACCAGTGTACCTCTTCCAGTCCAGCTGGATTTGTAAGGTAGAGTTGGGGTCATCATAGCTGGGGGGAGGAAGCCTTCAGGAACTGAAGGAAAGTTGTATGTTTCATCACTGCTCCACTGCACCCTGACTGGCCCTTCTCTTCCCCGTGACTCCTCTGCTGGAAGGTGTCCAATTGATGCTGTAGATTTTTCTGGGAGCAGCAAGCCTCATCTGTCTCATGCAGAGTGGCTGTGGGTTCCAGTTGATGACCCTTAGGTTACTCACCATGCCACCAGGGCTCTTTGATTAATGCCTTGGCATCAAGTTGGAATCACAGCAATCCTGGAGGACAGAGTGGAACTCCCCTGGTGTGTTTCTGAGGCTAGTCTACATCGTTATGGGAGCAGAAAGCCTCATTTTTCTCTGGAGGAGTGACCGGTGGTTTCGAACTGCTAACCTTGAGGTAGCAGCCCAACTTGTCCACCACCAGAGCTCCTTGATTAGATAAGTGCCTTAGTAGGGCTTCATATAGTTCCCTATCTTATAATCATTTGGTTAAAGATATACCTTGATAGTAGAAATTAAGTGTCTTAGCCTGCATTTAGATATTCTGAATTTAGATAGTGTGTTGATATATTTTTATTGAGGAGCCTCACCTTTCCACCCTTAATTAAGGAACCTATCCTGGGAGTTGGGGTGAGGACAGGGCATTTCTACAGGACCATAGGAAAGATTGCATCAGCATGAAATGCTGAATGTTAAAACAAGCTTTTTCTAGCAGAGTATTTAATGGTACTGGTTTTTGGGGACTGCCAAATTCTTTAAGCGATACTGGATAAAAGCCATAGATGTCGAACCAGTAGGGAGGTCTGAGGGGCCGGCCCCAGTCCCAACTACGTGGACAGTGGCTCTTCCCCCCCAGAAGAATTTACTTCAGAGAACAGCACTGAAACTACAGCCCAGGGAGAGGGACACGTCTGATCAGAGCACACGGGAGCAAACGAAGGGGAAGGAAGAGAGAGTGGAGCACATCCTGCCCCACCAAGCCTTGAGGATGATATCCCTACTGAGAGCAGTGAGTGCACAGAGAGGACCCTATGGCCGCCCACGATGAGACACGACGTCCCTTACTGGCCTACAGAGGACAGCACAGGAGACACAGTGTAGGAATTGTACCGATCTGAACTTGCCACACTGAAGCAAAACACTAAGGGGGTGCAGCAGAACAGCAAGGGGAGCAGAGGGAGTCCTGATGGAGTACCAAAAATAGACTTTGGGGAGAGGGCGTGGCGCCTCATCAGATTCAACTGGAAAGCACTCCTAAAAGTAAAAAAACAGATCTTGAATTATTTGAAGGTTTTCCTTTTTTTTTGGTCATTGGTTTTTTTTTTGTTGTTGTTGTTTTCTTTTCTTTTGCTCCTCTGTTTTGCTCTTTCTAGTTTTTGTGCGTATTATTATCTCTGCAGGTCTATATAGACAAGATAGGCGGGATAAACGATCTGGAGGAGAAAACAATGGGACCAACTGTTCTGGGAGGAGAGGGGAAAGGGGGAAGTGGGGAAAGGAAGTGGTGTTAACAAACCCAGGGGCAAGGGAACAACAAATGATCCAAAATCAGTGGTGAAGAGGGTGTAAGAGGCCTGGCAAGGCTTGATCAAGGGTAATGTAGTCAAGAAGAATGACTGAAACCCACATGAAGGCAGAACATGACAGTGGGATGTGAGGAGAGGAAAAGGAACTAGAGGAAAGAAATAGGGAGCAGAGGTCTAAATACAGGCCTGTACACATGTAATTATATTTGTATATAATTATGGGGGAATAGATCTATGTGCATGTATTTATTGGTTTAGTATTAAGGCAGCAGATGAACTTTGGGCCTCCATTCTAGTACTCCCTCAATGCAAGAACACTATGTTATATTAAACTGGCATTCCATGATGCTCACTTTCCCTACATGATCACTGAAGACAAATGGGTGCATAAGCAGTTGTGGTGAAGAAAGCTGATGGTGCCCAGTTTTCGAAAGATATAGCATCTGGGGTCTTAAAGGCTGGAAGATAAACAAGTGGCCATCTAGTTCTGAAGCAACAAAGCCCACACGGAAGAAGCACATCAGCCTGTGTGTTCACAAGGTGTTGATGGGATCAGATGTCAGGCATCAAAGAACAAAAAATCAAGTCATTCCGAATGGTGGGGGGCGGGGAGTGTGGAGTGGAGACCCAAAGCCCATCTGTAGGCACCTGGACATCCCCTTACAGAAAGGTCTCTGGAGGAAACAAGTCAGTCAGGGTGCAGTGCAGCAACGAGGAAACATGCAACTTTCCTCTAGTGTTGCCTTGGGGCTTGATCAATGAGTCTGGGATTTGCGGTGTTTACCCAGAAAATAAATTTTCTCTTTTTATGTTGAACTTGTGAGATGCCTTGATTTGGGGGGCTGTCACACTGATTCCCAGAGGAGGAGTTCCAGCTTCTCAGGGAGGTGGTTTTCTTCTCAACCAACTGGAACTGAGTTCACCCCCTGGACTATGCCTACCATCCTTGTTTTCTGCCACACTGAACCCTGACTCAGGTAAATTCCTGCTTTTATTTTCCTACTCCAAATTATGACTTCCTGCCCACCCTGCTCCCCAGGTTATGAGCTCAAGGCAGCTCACTGTGCGGGGAGCTCTGCTGTGGGGTCCTGTGAGTAGGTCTAAGAGGTTCTCCTGGTGTCTGGGATTATGTCCCCTTTAGAGCATCAGCCTGGGGAAATTGGTCCTTGCTGCAGCAAAAGGGCAGAGGTAGCTCTTGCTGGAGGCCATGAGCCCGGTACGCTGAACCTAGAGCGATTTCGTGCTTTCCTGGTTCGCTTCGTGAGTGGAAATCACACAAAAAAGCAAGGTACAGGACAGACCCTAGTACTCTAGTTCTAATTGCAGGACTCGATCTCATCTCCCAGTCTCCTTCACCTCACCTCCCTCATTTCTGGTCTGGCAGTAGGAGCTCCGGGCGGATGCGTCCCAAGGAGAGGCCATTTTCTCCTCTCTCCTGAAGACCATAACTCTTGACAAGAGTAGACAGCCTCGCTTTTCTCCCATGGAGCGGCTGGAGGTTTTGAACTGCTGCCCAACGGCAAGGCTCAGGGGAGCCGAAAACAAAACACGGTCCAAGCCTGTTGTTGCTGTGTTGATTTTGACTCCTGGAGAGCCCACGTGTGCCACCATAGACTTGCACACCACAGGGTTTGACATAGCTATCATCTCAGGGCAAGGACCCCGAGTGGCTGTTGGCCATCGGCTACTCACCTAAAGATGGATGGTTCACCCAGCGGTGTCCTGGGAAAAAAGGACTGACCACCTGCTTAGGAAGATTGCAGTCAATAGAAAATTCTGAGGAGCAGTTCTTCTGTCATTTCCCCCCGTGCCAGGGAAGCAACGGGTTTGGTTTTAATCTTATGGAATTAGAGGGTCTTCTCTTTCTTCAGTTGTATTCAAGCCACCCATCTTTCCATTAGTAGCTGAGCACTAACCATTGGGTCTCTACAAAGACCCAGGGGAGGCCATTGCAGAGGGAGAAGACAGCACACCAGTCTCCTGTTCTTGATTCCGTGCAGTACACTGCCCACCAATGATCTTTCTTCCTCTCCTATCAAAACCCTGGGGGCACTCAACAGAACAACCTCACTGGCAGGTGGCCCTGAAATTGTTAATGGAGCACCTTTGCTGCAGCTCAAAACTGACTGAGAAAATTCACAAGTTGTTGTTTCGGCCCCCCCCCCTTTTTTAAGTGCTGCAGAGAAAAGATTTCATTTTATCTTAAATCCTTTTATTGGGGGCTCATACAACTCTTATCACCACCCATACCTAAGCCCATTGTGTGTCAAGCACATCTGTACATCCACTGCCTTCATCATTCTCATAACATTTGCTTTCTATCTAAGCCCTTGGCATTGGATCCACAGTTTTTCCTTCCCTCCCTGTCACCCCCCTATAAACACTTGACAATTTATAAATTATTATTACTCTGTCATATCGTACACTGTCCGATGTCTCCCTTCACCCACTTTGTCATTGTTTGTATCCCAGGGAGGAGGTTGTATGTAGATACTTGTAATCAGTTTCCCCTTTCTAGCCCACCTTCCTTCCATCCCTCTCACCATTGGCCCTGAAGGGTTCATCTCTCCTGGATTCCCCATGTTTCCAGTTTCTATCTGTACCAGTGTCCATCCATCCTTGGGTCTAGTGGATTTGTAAGGTAGAATTGGGATCATGATAGTGGGAGGGAGGAAGCATCGAAGAACTAGAGGAAAGTTTTGTATTTCATCGTTGCTACCCTGCACCCTAACTAGTTTGTCTCCTCCCTTCCCTACTAATATTATGAAAATGAATGGTTTAAGGTAACTCTGAGTTGAATCAACTCGATGGCAGTAGATAAGGTTTTGATTAAAGCAAAAGCTTGTATACCAGATGAGGTTTTTCGCTCAGAGATCCTGGTTTCACTTTAAAAGATGGGTCACCGCTCTCCATTCTGCGACGGGAGTTCTGTTTCCAGTACCCTACTTTCCCTGCCTCCTAACTTTCCCATCTTTACTTTTAAGGAATTTTGGACCATTCAGTCTCATATAGATGCCATTTTATGGGAGTTCATTTCTCAGAAATGATAGTTCTTTTATGAGACAGTCTGCTATTTAGCTAAAGTTGACCGCAAGGGGTAATTTTGGTTTAAATTTTAAAGCATGGCTCAGGGTGGTAATCTTGGGGAATCCCCTATTCTCCACCAGACCAGTAAATTTAGCTTTTGAAAAGAATTTGAGTCCTATCCCATTTAGAGGCTTAATAAGTATGGTGAGATGATACAACGCTGCCACACACCTTCCTTGATTTTAAGGCATGCAGGAGTCCCTTGTTCTGTTTACACCACAGCCTCTTTTTTTTTTTTTTGTGGGCATCACTGCCTCTGGTGGTCGGAGGCACTACCCAGCTGCCACTGGACTTGAACTGCCAAGCCCTTGGGCTGCAGTTGCACACTCAACCACTTACGCCACCGTGGCTCAGCCCAAAGCTGCCTTTAAAAAAAATTTTTTTTTTTTTAGGCATCACTGCTCTCAGGTGGTGGGAGTAGGAGGCACAGCCTTTGCTCCTGGGAGCCGGAATTGAACCTCCATCCCAGTGGGCCGCAGTCCCGCGCATAACCACTATGCCACCAGGGCTCAGCGCACACCACTGCCTCTCGATCCATGTACAGGTTCTGCGTAAGTACCAAGAAGTGTTCTGGAATTCGTATTTTCTCAAGGGTGCCCATAGTTTCTTATGATCCACACAGTCGAATGCCTTGGCACAGTCCACAAAACACAAGTAAACCTCTTTCTGTAGTCTCTGTTTGCAGCCACGATTCATTTGCCATCAGCAATGATATCCCTTTTCCATATTTTTTTTTGGAGTGTGGCCACCTTTTCTGAACTTCTGACTTCTGAAGTGGGCAGCCAGTTTCTTCTTCATATTCTGGTCTTTGTCTGGGAACTCTGTGGAAACCTGCTCACTTTTAGTGACCCGGCTGGCAATTGAAACACCAGTGACATAGCTTCTTGCATCACACCAATGCAAAGCTCTAGATACATTATTGAGTGCCACTGGTTATAATTTTTTACAATGTTTCAGCACTGCCAATACTTCCATTCTGTTCCATCTCCACTGATCGCGCATCCCATCTGTCCTGGCATTCCTGCCTTTGGTTCTGGGTAAATATTAGTAGTTTGGTTGGATACAGTTCACTGTTGAAGGGAGCGCATGACTGTTGAGTGGTCTGCTAATTTTATTAGCCAATCGATGGTTTGGCTGAAAGGGGACCTGCAGAAAAATAGCATAGGTTCTGCCACCTTAAATTCTTTCCTAAGCCTTTCCTCCCTCATCACCTCAGACATTCTAATCAATCCTCTCATAAAAGCGCTTACACATCCAAGCAGGAAGATAAGGTTTAAAATAATCTATTTCCCAGAAACCATAAAGGAGCAGATTGATAAATGGGATTGTGTCAACATTTAAAACTTCTGGTTGACAAAAAACAAAACAGATTGTGACAACGTAATTGCCAAACATAGGAGAAAATGACTAATTGCTTTCATTTGCAAAATCAAGCCCTCAAACGAACAAATAAGGGAGCATAAAGAAAAGAGGTAAAATTTAAGAGCAGACAATTCAGAGGAAAAAATACAAATGCTCTGTAAAATTATTGCCCTAGACTCAGTCTCACTCGTATTTACAGGCGTGAAGATGGAAACCTCTTTCAACGGTTAGCTAGGTGAGATACAAGACTTCATATGCACCCCCAGCTGGCAAAAATACGGAATATAGTGCCTTCATATGTTTTTGATGAAATTTTATTTTATCGCAACCTTTGGGAAGGCAATTTGGCAATATCTGTCAAACATTTTAATGCATGTATATTTTGACTGAGGAATTTCACTACTTGGGATTTGCATCGGGGATACGCTTGCTAAGATCTGCCATAAATGTAAATAATTTCA
>PVJH01042271.1:0-14404 GCA_004026705.1 Nesogale talazaci
TTTTTTTCTAAGTGCAAACGGGCCCATCTTTCTCCCAGGGAACAGCTGGTAGGTTTGAACCACCAACCTTGTGGTTACCAGCCCAATACTTAGCCCATAGCTGTATAGGTGGTTTCAAATGGCATCTGAGTGCTGAACAGTTACCCCACCAGTGCTCCTTCCACACAGGGATAAGGATTACAAGAGCAGACATCACAGACACAAAACACTCCTATCATGGCCGAAAGTTCTACAAGACCAAACTGGCTTAGGACCCAAGGAGCCCTGGTAGCCTAGTGGGCTATGTATTGGAGCACTAACCACAAGGTCAGTAGTTCAAACCCACTAGCCACTCCATGGGAGAACAAGGAGGCTTTCTGCTTGAATACAGATTGGCAGCCCCAGAAACCCATCTGTGCAGTCCTACTGTGTCCTAGACGGACCCTCTGAGTTGGAATCCATTTGAGGGCAGTGAGGTAGGTTGGGTGTGAGGCTAGAACAGTGGCTGTCAGCCAGGGTGATTTTGTCCCCACAGGAGATTTTGTGACATCTAGAGACATTTTTGCTCAAGTAGGATTGCAAATGTTACTGCTATCTAGTAGATAGTGGCCAGGGATTCTGTTCAATATCTTACGGTGGACAGAACAAGCTCCCACACAAAGAAATATCTGGCTCACAATATCAGCCTATAGTTTTGAGGTGGAAAAACTCTGGTCTGGAAGAATCATGGCACATTGAGAGGAGAATTAGGGGAGAAGTAGGATGTGATGATTAAAGGTGTATGTCAACCTGGCCAATTCAGAACTCTCAGTGGTCTGACAGATGAAAGAGAGCTTCCTTGGGGGTATGACTTACTGTCAGTATATGTGGACACTGGGACAGCTTGTTTGCTTTTTACCAAATGTGGATCCTGTATCTGACGTGGCATCTGACTTCAGGTTCTTTGGACTTGAGCCAGCAGCTTGCAGCAGTTCCTGCCAATCCTGGGAGCCATCACCAACCTGCTATCTTACCTACTGACCTGGAATGAATTCACTTGTGCAGTCAGCAGCCTATCATCTGACTGACCTGTCTTGACTTAATCAATCCCTGCAGCTGCAGGAGTCAGGAGAAGCCTGTAGCCTGACACCTGACGCATGGGCTGGGAACTTGCTCACCTCCACAACCTAGACCATTTATAAGCTTCCCTGGTTTTGCTTCCCCAGAGAACCTTGAGGGAGAACGGAACTTTTCTTAGAAAAATGAGTAATTGTTACATAGAAAATAACAATCACAGCCAAGCAGTTGCTGTCAAGTCCATTCCAACCTGTGGGTGACCCTGTGTGGGCCAGATCAGAATCATGGTCCATTGAATTGTCTGTGGCTTTTAGTTTGTTTTGTGGAGTCGGATGGTGGTGGTGGTGGTGTTTTTGTTTTGAATTCATTTCCAGGCCTTTTCTCTGAGGCTCCTCTGTAGACTATAACTGCCACCATACCTTGATGTGGAAAGAAATGAGAAAATGAGTGGACTCTGTCACCAGAAGACAAGGATACAGAGACATAGCTTTCAGACCCATCATTACTCTCTAGCTGTGTGACACAGGGCAAGCCACTAAACCTATTTGGTAGATCCAGGGAAAAAATAATGGTGAACAGGACAACACTAACCTGCTGAGATGGGACCACATAAGCCACATCTTAACAACCCATGTTGTTTTCTGTTGTTGGTTTATTGGTGGAGGAGGTATCAGCTGTGGGTCTGACCCAAGGATGCTCCATGTAGAACTAACTGCTCCTGGAGTTTTCCAGACAGGTTCAATGCAGCTTCAAACCACTCCTTTCCAGAAGTCATCCGTCAAGCACTCCTGTTTCGTTTATTGGTGGGGGGAAAGGGAGAGGACCTGCAGCTTTGATCACAAACCCTAGCAACTCTGTATGGCAGTGAAGGACTCCCCCAAGTATTTTCTTGGCTACAAACTTGTTCTATTTTGTCTTAGCTTTTTATTTCAAATTGGGTGAAGAGGACAGAGCAGATCCACTCAACAATTCGGATACATTGTGTTCTGTCATTGGCAGTCACACCAACAGGGGAGAATTTCCTCCTTGCCTTTAGGGAACTCATCATCCCACTCAGATTCCTAGAACCAGATAGCCAGAACTTTCTTCCCTGCAACCTCAGGATAGGTTTGAATTCAAACCAAAAGCCAAACTCGCTGCCTTGAGTTCATGCTAACTCACAGGAATTCTATAGGACGGGGCAGAATGACCTCTGTGGGTTTCTGAAACTGTCACTCTTTACAGGAGCAGAAAACCCCACCATTCTCCCTCAGAGTCGCTGATGGTTTTCTTTTGAACTGCTGACTTGGCAGTTAGCAGCCCTGCACCCAACCCACTAAGCACAGAGCCAAAAAAATAAAAATCCCAAATTCAGCTGC
Organism: Nesogale talazaci; assembly: GCA_004026705.1. Taxonomy (NCBI): domain Eukaryota; kingdom Metazoa; phylum Chordata; class Mammalia; order Afrosoricida; family Tenrecidae; genus Nesogale; species Nesogale talazaci. Next base: position 2,394 of record PVJH01042271.1, read on the forward strand.
CATCAAGATGGTTGCATCTTATAGGGCCCTTGTAGGGTAAGGTAGGACGACCCTGTGTGGGTTTCTGAGACCCTAACTCTCTCCTAGGGCTGCCATATGTCAGAGTAAACTCAACTGCAGATAACAGCAAGGCTAGGACACCCAACCGTGGCTTCTTTTCACTCTCTGCATGACCTCGCACCCCTAAGCCTCCCTTTTCCTTCTGTAAAATGGGCTAATGACTCAAGTCCAAGGTTACCTGGGATATTCAGAATGAAAGATAAAGCTCATCCCACTGAACCAGCCCTCCCTCCCTCCCTCAACCCCTTAGCAAATCCAGCTGCCCCCTGTGAAGCTGAAATGCAAACTCTGGCTGGTATGCAAGCGACAGCTGAAAAGTCACTCCATCTTTGTTTGGTGGAGAAAATTCCCTCAGTTGAAATCCCTGCTCCCGGAATGTGAGAGCTGGCCGGGGGCTTGGGGTCTCCACACTTGGCTGGTTCTGAGCTCTTTCTTTCATGGCTCAAAACCATGGGCGTATGTCTCCAGGGTGACTTCTTTTAATTTTGTGAGCTCAGTGGGGTTTGTCTCTTTCCAAATGGCGCCAGGGGATGGTCTGGCTTTAAAGCTAGGCCAAGGAAATTGTGTTGGGGTCCCTCCAGCCTCCATGGATCTAATCAATGGGATTCCTTCAGGAATATGAAATCTGGATCCATTCAAATTTTTCGCATTCCTACAGGATCTGCTTGACGGATCCAAATGTCTCATAAGGGTAGCCAGGCACCACTTAGCTCTTCTGGTCTCCTGTTAGAGCAGCACTTCCCAAACTATGGGGTCATGACCTCTTCGGGGGTCGAACAACCCTTTCAAAGGCCGCCTGATTCATAACAATAGTAAAATTAGTTATGAAGCCACAGTGAAAATAACTTTCTGGTGGTGGGGGGGAGGTTTGTCAGCACAACATGAGGAACTGTCTTAAAGGGTTGCAGCATTAGGAAGATTGAGAACCAGTGTTAAAAGAAAGCAATGGTTCATGGAGGCAAAAAAATCATATTTTCTAGGAATCATTCAGCATCGGGGAGGGGAGGGGGGGATCAAAAAGAGGATGGGGCTGGGTGAGCCATGGCCTGGGGGGATGGTGACTCAGAGCCAGGCAGTGGTGTCACTGGGTCCCTCAGACTGGATGGCATGAGTGCCACTGAGGGAGATGGACAGACATTGCCCCCATGGGTGCGTGATGCGCCCATCTGCTAGATAGTCTGCTGGCCTTGCTTGGGTCATCAAGTGCATCACTGTGCTTTCTCCCAAACTTGACTGTAGTTTCCTCGTTGCTTCTGAGCCTTGCAGGAGGGGATGGGGAAGACGTAGAGGGCAGGGTGGAGTGGGCTGGGATTCAGAAAATCAGACTGGCACTGCTAATCAAGCGGGCCATGCTGACCCCAGTCTGGAGGATAGGCAGGTGTTCTGACCCCCATGAGGTCAGTGCTGTGCTGTGTGTCCTCAGTCCAATGGCTCCCCGTCTCTGGGGCCAGCGGTGAGTAGGTGATGGGGATATTGGTAATACTCTGGTAGCCTGCTTTCCACGTGTCTCTTCCTCGCCTCTTCCGTTTCTCAAATGGTCTCACTCTGCATTCATTCTAACCCCACCCCCCCCTCCCATCCCCCAGCTGTCATTTTGAGGTCCTGTGTCAGTTTGCGTGTTGCTGTGGTGCTGGACCTCTAAGGATTTCAAGGACCAGCATGGTCCCCCGTGGTGGACAGAGTCCAGTGGAGCATCTAGGTCCAGAGAGACAGGCCAGAAAGGACTGGGAAATTTCCTTTTGGGAAATGAAGTCACCCATGACTTCACCCATGAGTCACGGCAGACTGTTTTGTGATGAACTTGCAGCCATCTGATTCTGATGGATTTTGACTCAGAGAGCACTGTATAAGACAGAGTAGAACTGCCTGCCCTCTCCCCCCTCCCCCCACCACCCCACCTGTGGGTTTCTGAGACTGGAACTCCTGAAGGAAGCAGAAGGCCTCCTCTTTCTCCCAGACGCCGATGGAGGATTCCAACTGCCAACCTTGTGGTTAGCAGTTCCACCAGAAGAACCCTCGTGGTTGGAGGGCACCGAGAATGTAGAGAGGTTTAGAGAGCGGCCTTTGTGTAGACGGGACGGGTCCCCGCAGGGTTCATTCCCTTGTATGTGGGATTGTCCCGTGTCGGGTCTGACTGGACAGCCACAGATGAGCCGGGGTTCGTGATGCAGCCCAGCCCCTGGCACCTGCTTAGTCGGGGGCCACACAGAGGTTGTCATCTACCCAGTGCCCGGGGAAAGGGCTGCTCCGTCGTGACACTGTTTCCCTTCTCCTGGGGAAGACAAACTCATTTGGGAAGGGGACCCGTCTCAGAACACAGTGTCAGTAGCATGTTGGTGCCAGTGGAGGTGAGCCTGTCTTTTGAGAGCCCAGCAGGATCCTGCCACTTCCTTTCCTTCCTCCTCCCCTCCTCCCTCAGCTAATCGGTTCTAGGATCCATCAGGCTACTTGGCCCTTCCCTGCCCACCTGACAGTACTGCCCAGGGGCAGGGGCACACAACTGCGGTCAGAGGTAAGGAGAGAAATCCTACCTTGCCCCAGTGGACCACACCAGCTTACACAAGTAGGTCAGTGTGCCCTCACGATGAGGACGGGCACACAAGCTCCTGCCCTTGTAGCATGGTCTCTGAGGAGGCATACTGGAGAGAGAGCCCCAGACACAGGGGAGGTCACTTCATCAGAAGTCCTGTAACTGGCCCTGAGGCCTGTATGAGCGCCTCCCCATCTCCCCTTCCCCCGCTGCCCTGCCCCCACTGCTCCCCCTACTGAGACCTGCGGATCTTCTTCATTCAGAGACTCTGGTATCTGGGGGTGTCAGGGCAAATCCCTCCTCTCGAAATCAAAACCCTTGGCCATGAAGAAACACTCTTTCCATCCCCCACCCCTACCCCCCCACCCAACACAAGCCAGCACTTGCTCACAGAAACAAAGATTTTCAAATGCAAATGTCTCCACCAACCTCCATAGGTAGGAAATGTTAAGTTTGGTGCCCTGAAGATCCACTGAAAACCACATAGGCAGAAACCACTGATCCGATGGGGAGGGGAAACTTTTAACCCAGAAAATCAGCTGGTTCGTTCCTGAAGAAACTTTTCCCCCCCTGTAAAAACACAACCGGCTGGCCACGGGTGACCCCTGAAAGGGTTGCTCCTGGCATTTGGTCCTGAAAATTGGTCTGCTAAACAATCCTTGTGTTCTCAAAGCAGAAAAGGCTTGAGGCCTGCTGCCCCCGGAGCCCCCAGAAGTACACAGGCCCATGACAAGTCCTCGTGCACAGTACCTTCTCCACGCGAGGTCACGGGTCACAGGAGCTGCCGCCACCCAGGAGGGCTCCCCAGCGAGCCTCTGCACTGACCCCACCAAGCCGGGACAGCAGGGGCCCAAGGAGGACAGTGGGAGCAGCTACCTCCCCGCCCCCCAACCCAAGCACACTCACGCTTGTCCCTACCCAGGCCCCTCCCCCTGCTCAGAGCCAGTGTGATCCCAGCAGCTGAGTAGACAAGTCATTTCTATAATTAGCGGCTGAGCCCAGGCTCTGGCCGGGAGCAGGCAGCCCGGGGTGGCCGGGGACCAGGGAGCCCTGAGTATGGACATATTTGGTGGCCTGAAGCAAGGAAGGGGACAGTTCTGGATGTAAACACATTCTCACCCTTCAGCCGCCAGTCCCCTAGCAGGTCACATTCTGAAAGGCCCAGGAAAGAAAGATAACCAGAGGCCCAGGAGTCAGGGTGGGGGTGGTGAGGAGGAAGTGTGGAAGAAAGCTGGCGGGGCCTCTGAACCTGGTCCTGTGGGGAGGGCCCAGCCTGGATAGAAGTGGGGGGCGGGTGGGAGGAGGAAGGGGGAAGAGGTGAGGGGTGTAGGAGTGTGTCGTGTGATCAACATAATGACAAGATAGAACAAATGACCCAGGGTTTTTCCGAGGCTGTGAGTCTTTTCGCAGGGGTCCTCAAACTTTTTAAACAGGGGGACGTTCACTGTCCCTCAGACCGTTGGAGGGTCAGACTATAGTTAAAAAAAAAAAAAAAACAGCAACAACAACAGCAAACTATGAACAAAGTCACTGCAGGATGACTCGGGCTACTAAATAGGACTGCAGCAGCGGCAGCAAAAACACTCAGTGGGCCGGATACACGTCCTCAGGGGGCCGCATGTGGCCCGTGGGCCATAGTTCGAGGACCCCTGTGAAAGGGAGCCTGGTGGCCCACCTTGCTAAGCGTTTGGCTGCTTCTTAAAGGTCAATGGTACTCACCGGCTGTGCTTTGGGATCCTGGTGAGGCTGTCTGTCCCCATAAAGCTTGGCAGCCTGGGAAGGCCCAGGGGACAGGTCTCCCCTGTTCAGGGGGGGTCGCTATGAGTGGGAAGGGGCTCCAAAGCAGTGGGTTTGTATTTTTAGGCTTGGGGCCCGGGCTGCATCATGATCATGGGTCGGGCTGTTATCTGCAAGGTCAGCCATCCGCTACTCATTCCTCAAAGAACAAGGGGGCTTTCAATATCCATACAGAGTGACAGCCTCAGACACCCCCAGGGACAGCTCTGCCCTGGCCTCTGGGGGCACTGGGACTCAGCATCAATCCCACAGCGGTGAAACTTCATGATTGTTTGAGATATTGGACGACTGTTGGGAGATGACAAGGAGGATTGTGAAGAAAGACGTTTTGGTGGCAACAGGAGAGACTGTCCCCAGAACCACCAGTCACAGGAGAAGGAAAGGTCCCACTTGGCCCAGGGATGAAGGGGGAATGGGAGCAGGAAGCCCTGGGAGGAAGCGGGAGAGGCAACTGGCATCAAAGGGTAAAAGGTGTGGGAATCAATTTTCTCTGTCCACTTTGACCCAAGTGACAATCAAATGGTTTTTTTAAAGAATGTATAATCACTACCCAACTAAAGTTAATCTGGTTTTTCCATTCCCTTTCTATCTTTAACCCAGATAACACAAATTGGTGCCACATAATCTATGGGCCCCACCATCACAAAATAACACCTCCAGCCCCCACCCCCACGAAGTTCTAACGCCTGCTCAAACCAAAACAGTCACTGCCCTCACTTGGATTCTGGCTCATAAGGGCCCTTCAGGACAGATTAGAACTGCCCCTGTGGGCATCTGAGACCGTCGACTTTGGTGAGAACAGAAAGCCTCATTGCTTTCTCTTGAAGGAACTCGGGGATTCAAGCTACCGACTTTGTGGCTAACAGCCCAATGTGTACCCACGATGCCACGAAGGCTCCATCACGGACCTTAAAAATATTGTTAGTCATCCTGACTCACAGTCATTCTACGAACAACAGAAAGAGACACTTCCAGGGCCCGATTGTATCCCCTGAGGGGGTCTGGATTGGCCTGTGACCCACAGGCAGACTTTCAGAATAGATTGCCAGGCCTTTCTTCCTAGTGCAGGTTCATTTGGAAGCTCTACTGCAACCTGTTCATCATCTCCCACAGCAACTCACAGGTCTCTGCTGAGAGTGGTCACAACTGCACCTGAAGGGTGTGGGCCTGGGCTTCAACGTGAACCTCCCACATGGGAGAAGCTGTGTGTGTGGAGGGGATGAACAACAGACAATGGAGATGTCCGCAGAGCAGGATGGATGGATGAATGCCACTGAGTCATATAGGCAAATGACTGGTGAAGTGGCAAATTTCACGCTACTAATATTCTACAACAAGCTAAAAAGAGAGATGGAAGTACACTGTCCAAAGATCCCTGTTGGCTTTGTGGGTCAAACGGTCGGTTGCTAACCCAAAGGTAAGGGATTCCAGCCCCACTAGCTGCTCTTTGGGAGAAAGATAAGGCTGTCTGCGCCACTAACAATTTATAGTCACAGACACCAGAGTTTGATTGGCTCCTTAAAAGAAAGGATGGCAAGACTTCCTCTCACATACTTTGGACATGTTGTCAGGAGAGAGCAGTCCCTGGAGAAGGATGTCATGCTTGGTAAAGTGGACTCAAGTCTAAACTTACTGCCAGGGAATGGACGCCAACTCATAGTGTGGCGGTCATGTGCTTATGTTAATTTCATGATTGAGATGTAGGGGTGGAGTCTAGCCTGTGAATCTGCACATAGCCATTGAGTTGCCAATGAGGCTGTTGTGTGGGCATGGCTTTCTCCTCAGACTTCTGGGAAATCTTGTGATATTTCCCTCGTGGATGAGAGGCCATCTCCCCAGTTGTTGGGAGTCAGTCTCCGAGATGATGAACTACGGATGAGACAAGATGGTAGCATCTAAGGAGCTGGAAGAGCCAGAGAAGCCACAAGGCCTTACCCTGATGGAACCAGACCTCTGAAGCTGGAGAAGCCATGTGGAGAGCCCTGCCAGTGCTGAGTTGCTTCTACCACCACTGGATGGAGTTGATGGACCCTGAGCCCTGGAAGCGAGGAGCCCTGGGGAGACCCCCACCAGCGCCAGGACTCTGCACTCACTGGCCGGTGACTTCATGAGTCAGAAGGAGACTTTATAGACTGGTATCAGACATATGGGCTAATATCGGATTTATGACCTTAAATTGGACTGGGTTGGGATGCTTTCTCAATGTTCCATTCCTCTTATATCCGTATGCATGTCAATGAATCTATTTCTCTAGTCTACCCGGACTAACACACATTGCACTTCAAAAGGACAGAGTAGAATTATCTCTGTGGGGGTAGAAAACCCTGGGGAGTAGGTGGTTTCAAGCTGCTCCCTTTTCAGTTAGAAACTCAACTCATAGCTATGATACCACAGGGGCTCCTTGGTAAAATAGAGGGGCAGCAGGTGAGAGGAAGGCCTTTGACAAGAGGAACTGACACCGTGGTTGCGACAATCAGCTCCAGCATAATGACGGCGGTAGTGAGCATGGCCCCGGATCGGCCAGTGTTTCTTTCCATCACACCTGGGGTCATGAGGAGTCAGAGGCGACACGGTGGCACCTGATAACAAGAGTCAGAATTGAGTCCATGGCAGTCAGTTGGGGCCCTAGGTCAGCCGTACAGGTCACCCAGGGCTTGAAGGGAGAGCCAGGATTCCAATGTCACGTCCACAGTTGTCATCCGAAGGTGACCCTACTGCCTCTTGGAAGAAGCATGACAAGAAAGCTCACCCCAGGCCTTCCTCCCGCCGTGGTTGACAGTGTTATTCTCTGCTGGGGCTTGGGGATTCTCGTGCAATTGGAAGCTCCAAGAAAGACTAATTGGAGCCTGCTTTGGAAATCGCTGCCTACTAAATAAACAGGAGACGGGGGTGTGTCCCCAGGGTCCTCATTGGAAGGTGGCTGTGGTCATCTTTCTCAGCTTTTCCGGAAGATGCTGAAAGCGGCAGGGCCCCTGAGAGTGGTTTCCTCCATCAGGAGGTGGCAACATGAATCCCCACAGAGCCAGATCCTGAAATGAGAGTTACTGGTACTTCACTGGTCTTTCTGTTTATGACTGTTGGGACCACGACCCACTCCCTCCAGAGGAGTCTGACTCACAGCTGCCCTGCAGGACACAGTAGAATGGCCTCCTAGGGGTTTCCCAGAATGCACCTCTTTACAGGAACAGGCTGCCTCATTGTCCTCTCTCAGAACAGCCGATGGCTGCAAATGCTGCCGACTTTGGGGTCAGCACAAAGCTTGACCCACTACCCCCCACCCACCTCACCAGCGGGGTCAGTGGTCATCAGGGTTTGAAAAAAGGTAGAGCTTCTGCAAGATGTTTTGACACCGTGGCTGCCACAACGGGCGGAAACGAACAGCACTGGTGAGGATGGTGCAGGATGGGGCGGTGCTCCACTCTGTCGTGCACGGGGTCACTGTGGACTGGAACTGACTGAAGGACAACTAGCAATCGTCTTCAAAGAGGAACTTCACCCTGGGGAGCAATTCTCTGGGTCCAGGCTGGGCCTCCAGAAAGCCTAAATGATTTCTTATTGTTGAAAAGATAGCCCCCAACCACCGACATATGAAAGTCAAGGATTCCTCTGAAAACTCTCATGAATCTAAGGGGTGTGAATAAAGAAGCAGTTGCTCTTAACTTACCCAGGAAATAAGTGTGAACGCTCCCCACCCCTACCCCACCCCCATGGAACCGCCCAAATCACACTACATTGCACCAGAAGTCTAAGCGAACACCAGCGTCCAGGGACCACACAGGAGCCCTGGAAATGTTGTGGTTACGCACTGGGCTGGTCATGGCAAGGCCGGCAGTTCAGAATCACCAGCTGCTCCTCAGGAGAAAGGCAGGGCTTTCTACTCCCAGAAAGAGTCCCCGTCTCAAAAACTCACAAGGGCCGTTCTCCCCTGCCCCGGAGGGTCACTCTGAGTCAGCCTCGACTCGGCAGCAATGAGTTGAGTTAAGGAGCCCTGGCGGTGCTGTCAGATCGGCATTGTGCTGTGATCTGAAAGGTCGGCGGTTCAAAACCACCAGCCCCTGCCACGGAGAAAGATGAAGCCTTCCACATGAGCAGTGACAGTCTCAGAAACCCTCGGGTGCACCTCTACCCTGTCCTACAGGGCCGCTATGCGTTGGCATCAATCGGATGGCAGGAAGTTTGCTTGGGTTTTTAAGAGGGAAAACAAGACCCAAATCTGTGATTTCAATTCAGTGTAACCTTACAGGACAAGGTAGAACTTCTCCATGGGGTTTCTGAGGCAGGCATCTTTAAGAAACCAGATGGCCTCATCTTTCTCCATTAGCCTTTTGGTTGGCAATCCACTGTTTGCCCACAGCTCCACCAGGACTCCTATGGGCAGCTCTGCTAAATACCCAGCTTTTGTGGGAGAAAGACGAGCCAGGGTTGGGGAGCTGCCCGCACCTCTGCAGGGTCTATGCTGATGGAATTCATTGAACTAGATAGACCACCACTCCATGACTCTCAGCCTCCACTTCCCAATGGTGGTTGCCCAGTTAATAGAACTCAAGGCACGTGATCCAGCCTGGAACAGGAGTCCGAGGATCTGCTCCCTCAAGGTGTCTGTTTGTCTGTCTGTCTGCCCCAAAGTTGCAGGTCTCAAGGCTGAGCCCCTCACCCAGTGTGGGGCCTAGTAATGAGCAGGTGCTCCAGGGACACTACCTTCAAGGGTCTCCTGTAGGGTTCCCTCTATGAAGTGACTGGCTCCAATTCTGCAGTCAATGGTGGGTGCTCAGAGGAAGCTTGCTGACTGACTAAACAACCTCATGTGGGTCTATGAAAGGCTAGAAGGCGCCACTAAGGGGCTCAGCCCGGGTGAGGGTCTCAGGCACCTCTCTGGCCATCTTGCTCCCAGGGGTCTCATGCTAGCCTTCTCTTGTTCAAATGCCCCCAGGCTCTAACTCCACTCACATCCTCCCCCTGCCGGTGCTTCCAGGTCTGCCGTGCACAGGGCTGGTTACTCAAATACATCTGTCTGTGCTCCCCCTCCGGGGGGTGGGGGCGGGAATGGAGACACTGGCAACCACCCCAGGAGTTGCTCAAGGCTCCCCCGAGGCTGCTCTTCGAAGGACAGGGAGGAGGGTGGCCCAAGCTGAGGTCAAAACACAACCATAAGCCCGACGCATCACTGTTGAGAAGTCCAATGCACAGGGACCCTATGTTGTTGTTGGGTGCCCTTGAGTCGGTTCTGACCCATCACACCCCAGGTACCACATAAAGAAACACCACCCGGTCCTGCTCCATCTTCAAACTAAGAGTCCTCTTCTTTTTCGCTGGCCCTCTACTTTAGACAACAAGCCCCTCTACTGAGGAGCTGCCCCTCTACTTTAGCCAACAAGAAGCCAGACCAGACGTCCTTTTCCAGCGACTAGTCTCTCCTGAGGATAAGTCCAAAGTACATGAGACCAAGTCTCACCATCCTTGCTTCTAGAGGACAATCCCACTGGATGAACTTCTTCTAATAGAGTGGTTCCTTTTTCCCACAGTGTTCTTTGCCGTCACCATGCCATGGTCTTTCCCGGTGCCTCACGCCCTGGTGGCAGTGGGTTGGTTACACACTGGACTGCTAACTGCAGGGCCAGCAGTTCAAAACCACCAGCGGGAGAAAGCCGAGGCTCTCTTCTTTCTCCTGAGAGGAGCTGCAGTCTTAGAAGCCCACAGGGACAGGTCTCCCCTGTCTTCTAAGGCAGCTGTGAGTTGGCACTGACCTGAAGGCAGGGGGTTCATATGCATAGGCAAACTGGATAATCAATCAGGCGCACCAGAGAAGAACTGACAATTCACAGGCTGAGGTGTTAGGATACCAAGTCAGAGTTGGCAAGGAAGACATCATTAAATCCATTCCACCCCACAATGCCAGACTTCCAGACTTCTTTAAAATGAATCATCTCCTGAAGTCTTGACAGCTTGATAAGAGAAACGCAAAGCTTTTAACTGGGAAGAACAGGAAAAGGAAGTACATAGATTTGTATAGACTACTTTTATTGTTGTAAAATGTGTGCACATATATGTATGTGCATGTATCTGTGTGCATGTGTTTCGCTCACTGTCATAGAGTTGAGGCGGACTTATGGTGGTCCTACAGGACAGGGCAGAACTGCCCCTGTGAGTTTCCCAAACAGTAACTCTATTTTTTTTTGGCGGGGGGGTGGGCATCACTGCTCTCTGGTGGTGGGAGTAGGAGGCCCAGCCCCACTGCTGGAATTGAACCTCTGTCCCAGTGGGCCGCAGTCCTGCGCACAACCTCTACGCTACCAGGGCTCAGCCCCAAACAATAATTCTTTATGGGAGTTGAAAGCCCCATCTTTCTCCTGAGGAGTTGCTGGGGGGTTCGAACTGCTGATGTTGAAGTCACAGCCCAGTGTGTAACCACTGAGATACCAGGGCTCATGTGTGTGTGTGTGTGTGTGTGTGTGTGTGTGTGTGTAAGCATTTGGCCAACACAGGAAACCAGCTATGTGAGAGGTGGGGACATTCAAAGGAACATGGTCGTGCGACAGGTAGGTAAACAATTGGGGATGTGCACTAATAAGCCAGACACCAAGAAGCCAAACCCCGAGTGCTACCAGCCACCTGAAGAGATATGACATGAGAGCCGACACGGCCAGGTATGTGCATGTCTAGAGCCCTAGCATGGGGTACAGCACCTTCGCAGGGCACTGTTCCGTGCACAGTAGAACTTGCTTTCTGAAGGGGAGGGGAGCTGGCCAAGGGCAGGGCCAATATGTCGCCACAGCCATCGAGACACAATGATAGGAAGGACAATGCTGGCAAATGAGGATGAGCCCTTGCCTTTCTGCAAAGCGGGCTTCCTCTCTATTTCTCAGGGGCCCTGCAGAGTGCTGCCCCAAACGGAACTCTCCCACAAACATACCTGTGTTACAGGGGGTCTCTTTCCAGGGTGCTTTACAAGTCTTTGGGTGCCCCCATCTTTTAAGTCATCTTAAAACAATGAGGGGGGGGTAGAATTTTCAGGGGAGAAGGGCACCACTCGGTCATCTTTTTAAAATAAGCCCAGCTCCCCATCTCAGGCTGCTGATGGCCATCCAGACACCATGGTGCGGCATTGACAGTCCTTGCAAGGCTTCCTGGGAGGATTCTGTCAGAAGTTACAGCCTCCATCCCCTCTCAATACAGAAGAGAGTTACCTACCTGCCCACACCGTGGCTTCAGAAATAAAGGCAGTGCACCTCAATGCCCTTCTAAGTCCTATTCCAATAGTGCCCGTTTCGAAAGCACATCTGAATGAAGGCATGGGGTGAGGGGTGGGAGAGGTGGAGTGATGGGGGTGGCAGGAGATTTCTGAAGAGGTAGAGAGCAAATTTGCCTGGTTTTATGTGTGTGTGTGTGTGTGTGTATATATATATCCTCTGGCATGTAAGGAGACAGTGTCCCAGAGGCCTGAGCCCACATGCCAGTTCTTGAAACAAACTCTGCAAACACAAGGGAGCAGAAAGGACATGGGAGATTTCACACTCCATCAGTGACGTAAAATGCTTTTGTGCTAGAAAAGAACTCTGGCTTTATGTATGTGGGCGGGGGTGGGGGATGTAGTCATCTTTTCAGCCAGAAGCAGTCAGCTCCATGG
>PVJH01042272.1:0-14567 GCA_004026705.1 Nesogale talazaci
TGCTCAAGAGATCCCTTGTATGTGAAAGCACTGGTTTGGTTGTCCACGGCCTTGGAGCCCACCCCAAACCCATGGCAACCCCATGCACCACAGAAGGAGCTGCTGTGCAGGGAAGGAGAGCACTGTGGGGGTCTGGCTGCTAGGACCCATCTGGGGCTCACCAGCTGACCGTCAGAATCCGATTGTCATTTTGGTCTAGAACAGCGGTTCTCAACCGGTGGGTCGTGACCCCTTTGTGAGTCGACTTTCCCAGGGCTCACCCAATTCATAACAGTCGCAAAATGGCAGTGATGAAGTAACAACGAAAGTAATGTTATGCTTGGGGGGGGTCATCACAACATGAGGAACTGCATTAAAGGGTCTCGGCCTTAGGAAGGTAGAGAACCTCTGGTCTAGAAGCTATTCTGCCTCAGAGGAACAGGCCAGAGTCCCCTGCAGTGCCCGTGCATGTGGCACCTTGACTGGAACTCGAACCTGGTCTTCCGAACACAGAAGGCTAGAAGTCTACCCCTGGAAGAGCAGGAGAGCCCCAGACAGGGGCCTTTTAATGTCACCGTCAGTGGTCAGCAAAGGATTCCTTGAGGCTGAATCTGGAGAACCGAAAGCCAAAATTGTAAGACTGAGTTTGTTTTATCTTGCATTTGGCGATGGAGACGATACCATTACAACTCTGTGGTCATTTGCTAAAAAAAAAAATTACCCACACGCTTTTGGAAATGCACACAGGAAGGCTTAGTCTCCCGACATTTCAACATCACATGGTGCTAATACATCCATTCCTGCAAAAATATTTGTGGGCGCCATCATTTTCCTGAAAGGGTTGCTCAATCTTTTAGCTTAAATCATCTCCCTCCCCCTGACTGCCCTCTTGTCAAATAGAAAAAGCCAAACAATCCCTGGATAAATATCTGACTTAGCTATGAGGAAAGCTTTACTCTTCCTTTACTCTTAGTAAAGGAAATCTAACCGGTGAATGCAGGCAGAATGGAATCCCAGACGGAAAATCGGAGCCCAAGTCATTTGCTCTGGAAACACCCACGGTGGCCTCGTCCTTGACAAGCTCATCTTCCGTTGTTGACTGGCCTACCTCTGCCAGCCCCAGTCCCATTGGTGATGTCCTGCTAGCCGACAGAGGCACGTTCATCAGCGTCGTGAAATTCCATGTCTTTGTACACAATTTGTGATTTCACTTGCAGTCGGTTTGTATCCTAATATTTGCAGTCACCAAGTCGTTCTTGAAACCAGATGCTTTTACAGCCCATGAGACTGTGCACCAAAGACACAGTGAGTGTGGACAGACACTGGTCTTAGCAGGTATGCATCTGGGTGGGAACTAATCTTATAAGAGGTTTATTTCCCATATATATGTTATATATATAAGCCATGCTTAAGAAATATATACTATAGTTATAATATACATGTTATATACATATATAACCATGCTTAATATGTGTGTGTATATAGCATTTTATTGAGGGCCCTTGCAGCTCTTATAACAGTCCATACATTAATTGCACCAGGCATATTTGTACATATGTTGCCATCATCATTTTAGAAACATTTTCTGTCTGTGTCCTTGCTATCAGCTCCTCTTTTTAAAATAATTTTATTGAGGGCTCATACAACCCTTATCACGATCAATATATATATCTATTGTATGCAGACTACATTTGTACATCTATTGCCATCATCATTCTCGAAACATCCTCTTTCTACTTAGGCCCTTGGTATCAGCTCTTCATATTTCCCCTCCCTCCCTCTCCCCGTCTCATGAACCCTTATTAATTTACAAGGTATCATTATTTTGTCATATTGTACACTGTCCGATGTGTCCCTGTTGCCCGTACCCCAGGGAGGAGGTTATACGTAGATCCCTGCAATTGATTTCCCTTTTCTACTCCACCTGCCAGCTCCTCTTTTTTCCCTCCCTCCCCAATCCTCCCACCATCACGAACCCTTGATAAATTATAAATTATTATCTTCACATCTTATACTGTCTGTTTTCTCCCTTTACCAACCTTTCTGTTGTTCGACCCCTGGGGTGGAGTGAGGTGGATATGTGTTGATCATTGTGACTGGTTCCCCCTTCTTCCCCTCCCTCTTTTTCTTCCCACACCACTCGTAAAGCTCTTATAACAATCCATACATCAATGTATCAAGCATGCTTGTACATATATTGCCATCATCATTCTATAAGCATTTACTTTTTATTTGAACCTTTGCTGTCAGCTCCTTTTTTCCATTCCTCCCTTCCCTCTCTCTCGTGACCCCTTGATAAATAATAAATTATTATTATTTTTATATCTCCCATTGTCTGCTGTCTCCCTTTACCCATGTTTCTATGTTCATCCCCTGGCTTGGGGGGGGGGGGCGGAGTTGGTTTATATGTCAATCATTTCAATCAGTTTCCCCTTTTCCTCCACCTTCCCCCTAGCCTCATGGTATCGCTACTCCCATGATTGTTCCTGAGGTTTTCCTCCGTCCTGGATCCACTGTGTCAAGAGCTCTATGTGTACCAGTGTGCATGCTCTGGTTTAGCCAGATTTATAAGGTAGAATTGGGATCATGATAGTGGGTGGGTGGGAGGGGGTAGCGTTAAAGAACTAGAGGAAAGTTGCTATTCTGCCCCTGACTGGATCATCCCTTCCTTGTGACCTTACTGTGAAGGGATGTTCAATTGTCTCCCGATGGGCCTTGGGTTGCCACTCCACCACCACCCCCATGTTCGCATGAGTATGACTGATTATTTGGGATCTTCTGGTGCTTAGGCATGATTTTTGTGTTGTGATGATATTAACTTCCCTGGGCAATTGTGATATTTAATCACCCTGTGAGGACCCACCACATAGTATGAAAGAATGTGTTCTCTGATTAATATGATTGAACTATCAAATTGTATGATATGTGAAATACATGCCAATAAAACAGGTTTTTTAAAAATAATTTTTCCTAAAACATAAATCTAATCCATATTGGCCTTTTTAAAAAAAATGTGGCCAGTAGAGATGTAACAAAATGTTTACCTTGGGCTGAGCCCCGGTGGCGTAGTGGTTGTGCGCGGGACTGCGTCCCACTGGGACGGAGGTTCAATTCCAGCAGTGGGGCTGGGCCTCCTACTCCCACCACCGGAGAGCAGTGATGCCCACACACAAAAAAAAAAAAAAAAAAGAAAAAAAAAATGTTTACCTTTTCAATATACTTCTCATGTACAACTCTGGCATGTGAATTAATTCGATATACTTCTCATGTACAACTCTGTGGCAATAAACAACAGTTTAACCTGTTGTTCAACCTTCACCTTTATTTCCAAAATTTTCCCTCACCCCAAACAGAAGGTGCATGTCCCCCTACTAAATGAATGAGTGCCCTTTCTAGATCCCACCCAGTCTCAATTCTTCAAGATCTCTTCAGTGATGGGCCCCCAGGTCAAGCTCCTGTTCTTTAAAGCACCCACAGACAACCCCTTTCCATTGACTGTCAACCCGGCCCGTCCTGTCTCTTAGCTGTCTTTCCCCTCTATTCCAGCCTGGTTCCCCTCTCAAGAGCTTCTCCTGGAACATCCTTCCCATATCGTTTTCCTGACAAACTCCTTCTTCCTTCCAGACTCTCCCAAGGATTTCTGCCTCCACAGAGTATTTCCAGCCTCCCCTGGCAGGGTAGACTCCACCTTCCCCAACACGTCTGATCACCGCCTCTACTCCTGGCCTGACTCAGGACAGCTCCTTTCCTAATTGCCCACACCTGCCTCTTCATTCTTGCTGCTCGCTTGCCACCCGCTGGGCTCTGGCTCACAGTGCCTTTGTAACAGAGTACAGCATTGACACCCACAGGAAAGCTATGTTCGAGCTCATTGGCGGGGCTGTGTGACAAACCATCTCATGGAGCAGTCACTGACCTCCACCGCCCCAACCATGATGTCCTTGTCTAGTGACTGGTCTTTGCTGATGGCATATCCAAAGTAAGGGAGCCCAAGTCTTACCGCCTCTGACCCCCTTCACTTCTAAGGAGCATTTGGGTTGTGTTTTCTTCTAAGACCGATTTGTTTGTTCTTCCGGCAGCCCAGAGTCGAGTCAGGAATTTTCAGCACCACCCAAAGTCAGACATATCAATTCTTCTTGGGGCTTCTTTTTTTATTTTTCAGTTGTCCAGATTTTACGTACATGTGCATCTAAGGTGAAAAGTCATCTGAAGCAGTTGAGATCAGGCACACCTAAGTGACATCTTCCCTACCTTCACGAAACATCCCCTTTGACCTTCCAGAGCTAAACAGAGAATATGAGGGGAACCTCAACAAGTTTGTGGGGAAAAAAATAGTATTGAAACATACTTGACTTTTTCCCACAAAGTTTTGGGAGGCTTCTCATGACTTCCCTTGCTAAAAAGGCCGACAAGCCAGGAAACAGAAAGGCAAAATTGGAAGATCACAGGCTGGTGGATGCAGAAGTAGATGCACCCAGCATCAGCAGGCCAGGCTTGTGGCTGCAGAGTACATTGAATCCAATGTCAGCCAGCAGATAGCTGAAGGCTCCCAGGGTCGGAAGACAATATGGCAATCCATTTGGCTCAAGTACAAATAAGCAGAGGTTGACTAGCCAGAGGCAGGATCTAAACCCAGCAAGAAACAAACAAACTTTCCACCAGGAATAGGCCACACCCCCAAGGAGACTTTATCATGACTGTGACTAGAGGAAGGGGGTCACATTCCATCCTAATCTTCTGACGACTGATTGGCAGCCAACCAAAGATCCCATTATGGAGTTGATTAGATTTAGGTCACGTCATGGGGGAATACTAGGTCTTCATTGCCAAACCACTGAGAACTCTGGCCAAGGCAAAATGATACACACTTAACGATCGCATATTACATGATCCCAGAAATATGATTATCAGAAAATTAAAACAATCTCTCAATTCTCACAGACAACCCGGAGATGTCGGTATTACTAGTTCCATTGTACAGATACAGAAACTGAGATTCAGAGTCACGTATTGGCCTTCCATGGCTCGTGTCCTGTCGCTGGCCAAACCAGGTCTTGGACTCAGGCGATGCCAGGGCTGGGCCCCTCAGTGGTTCCACTCAGGTTCTACACAATCCTTCCTGGAGACCACAGGCACAGCTGCAGCAGGCCAGGGCATGCCACTTCCCCCAAAGCCTGCACCGTGTGACAGGTGGCCCCGCAGCACACACGTCTTTGACATTCACAATGGACACAAGAGAAACCCCCAATGCTCATCTGTCTAGCTCCTTTGAAGTCTGTGCCAAAGAGCCCTGGGCAGATGCCAGAGCCCCGGCCAGCCCCAGCCAGTTCAAGAGCCATGCGGAGGATAACGTGAACATTTGGACCTGTAAATTGAATGCAGCTCAACATGACCTCCGTCTAAGGAATTCCCCCCTCAGTGCTGATCCAAGACTCAGGGGCTCGTACCTCCACCCCTGTGACTGACCGGCTTGTAAAGTTGGGGCCTTACTTTGTCTCCCATTTCTAGCATAAAGGGTTTAAACTGCCCACAGTCCCCCTTCCAATGGTAAAGGGTTTAGGGACCTGGGAGCAGAGCTTAGAGCAAGAAACATTTCTCGCCATTAGCTGTGGTTGAGTTGGCCTCTGGTTCCCTGGATCAGACCCTTTCGAGGCTGCTAGGTTCAAACCCAGACATTTCAACCGGCAGCCTAGCGCCTGACTTCTCCCAAGAAGTGAGCTTTCAGGTCACAGGTTCCTCGGAACTGTCCCGGGCATTGAGGTCAGAGCATCATAACTTTGAAATGCATTCATTTCTGGGAGCCAAACCGTAAGCAGTCCTATAAATGCAGTTTTCTTACTTGGCAATCGTTGGGAGGTGGTTAGGGCCACCAGGTGGGGGCCTATCTCGGTGTTGCTGCTGCTGGGAACCTCCGCCCAGCAGAGGGCAGAGACCTGCTGCTGTGGAGCTCATCTAGGATCCCCAGACATGAATTCCTCTCAATGGGGAGCCCTGGTGGTGTAGGGGTTACGCAATGGGCCGGAATCTGCAAGGTCAGCAGTTCAAAACCACCAGCCTCTCCCAGGGAGACAAGTGAGGCTTTCAATTGCCATAGTGTGTTAGTCCAGGTAAACTTAGAGAAACAAATTCATAGACACGCATATGGATATAAGGGAAAGGTTTATCTACCTCCATATTTCCTCTTAGGAATGCAACATTGAGAAAACATCACAGCCCAGTCCAGCCCAAAGTCCTAAGTGCGATATTAACCCATATGCCCGATATCAGTCTATAATGTCTCCTTCCGTCTCTCAAAGTCACAGGTCAGTGGGTGCAGAGTCCCGGCGCCGGCAGGGGTCTCCCCATGGCTCCTCACTTCCAGGGTTCAGAGTCCATCAACAGCATCCAGTGGTGGTAGAAATAACTCATCACTGATGAGGGTCTCCACGCGGCTTCTCCAGCTTCAGAGGTCTGGTTCCATCAGGGTAAAGCCATGTGGCTTCTCCTCCGGCTTCTCCAGCTCCTGGGATACTGCCATCTTGTCTTATCTGTAGTTCATTGTGTCTGAGACTAACTCCCAACAACTGGGAAGACGGCTTCTCATCTCCACGAGGGAAATACCACGAGATTTCCCAGCAGTCTCAGGAGAAAGCCAGGCCCACACGGAAGCCTCATTGGCTACTCAATGGCTATCTCCAGAATAACAGGCTAGACTCCGCCCCTACATCTCAATCATGAAATTAACATACGCACAGGACCGCCACACATAGTTACAGTTTTCAGAAACCCATTGGGTTACTAGAGTTGGCCTTGATTTAATGGCAGTGAGAAGTGACTAATTGTACAAGCATTTACTAGGCATCCTTCCCTGGTGAGGGGGTGAGTCTCACCAGCCCTATCCCCAGAACACTGTGCAGTCCCAGCCTCCTCAGGCTCCTTCCGGATGTTCCAAGAGAGAAAGTAGAGGCTTTCTGCTTCTCTAAAGATCGGTAGCCTTATATTGGGTCACTGAGTCAGAATTGCCTCAATGGTAGAGGTGGGCTCCAGCCTCTACTCCTAGCCCATCCCCTCCTCCCAGGCTGGCCCCACTGCCTTACCCTGCAGACAGTCCTCTGCTTCCCCAGAAGCTTCCTCTCCCTCCTGGTAGGGGCTGTCCCAATCCTTCATTCAGGGATGACTGAAAAGGGGTGGCGTCCTGTCCTGCCTTCTAGCCGCATGGTAGTGGTCAAGGTGCTGGGCCCTTCCCACTGGCCCTTGGAAGCAGCAGTTGAGAAAAAGGGAAACCGTCATGATCGATGGTTGTTACCGGCACATTACACTAGCCCCACACCATCCGATGGGTGCCAGGGACTGTTTGGAGCCATATGCTGTATCTACGTCCAATGAATCATGTGTTGGTGTCGGAGACCGTCAAGTCAGTTTCAGCTCCCTCGTCCCCGGGTGCAGCAGAGGGAGCACTGCCTGGCCCTGTAGCGTCCTCCAGTCCTCGCTCTGCATAGCCCGTGGGTCACTCCAATGCATTTCTACTTTGCCAAGCACGATGTCCTTCTCCGAGGATTAGTCTCGCCGGACGACTTATCCAAAGTGTAGGAGGCAAAGTTGCCATTGTCACTGCCCAGGAGCATGTTGGCTGCACCTAACTCACTCGCGTGTCAGCAGTGCACAGTTCAGAGCGGGACGACAGCTGGCCGGGCTGCCCTCCTGTCACGTGCCACTGCGGGTCCCCGGGCTCTTGACCTCTCTGCGCCCATTTCTTCGCAACAGTGCTTCTGAACATCAGATAACAAGGAGTGTGCTGAAGCACGTGGACGTGCCCTGCACAAAGGGAGGAACTGTAATAAGAGCAGAATGACTACTGGACTCCTGGAGAGAGTGTCGGACTCAGACGCTGCCATCACACGCCTAATGTATGCCTTGTTTTTCTTTTCTTGCATGGACATGTTGCGGGCTCCTCCTCTTCCTGGGGTCTCCTCTTCTCACCCGGAACCGTCTGCTGTGCCTTCGGCCTTCAGGTAACAATAGTGTGGCTGTTGGGGAGGAAAGGGTTCGCTGATGCATGTCCGGGTGGTGCAAAGTCAATGCCGCCCTTGCGTGGTCACAATATGTCCCAGGAGCCCCCTTTGGGCTGAAGGTGGCAAGAGGGCAATGAGGGTTGAGGTGGCCCGTGTGCAGCAATCCTGGGAGAGGCTGAGTTTTTGCGTCGCTGGGTGGGTACGGAGCGTGAGATGCTAGAGAAGGCAGCGCCCCAGATTGCCACTCTGTGGTTCAGCCCCATGTCATCGTAGGTGGCCTGCTGATTGGTGGCCCTCCATGGAACAAGTTGTAAACCTCCTTCATCCCCAGCCAGTGGCTCCCTTGGCTGCTGGGCTTGAACACCTAAATTTCTAGCATGCCAACGCCACTCTGCATTGGGCCCAATCAGACTGCAGTTGACCACAATGATCTGACACAATGTTCTTTGAGACAGAAGCTCTCCCAACACAACTATTTCTTGTGTGAAAACAATTCTAGCAAAGAGGGGGAAAAAAGAATAATAAAAATTCTAGCTTCTTTCCACATTCAGGAAATGCTCTAAAAAGTAGTAAGTTTCAGGAGGCCAGTCCTGAAAGAAAAGAGGAAAAGTCATCACATATGGTCGAAATCTCAGCATGGTCCTGATACAGCCAGGGCTGTGGGACTACTCCCATCTGCCCGGAATGGTGGTTCTTTAGACATGCCCGGTGCCATGCCATGATCTTTCCGGGGCCTTTGATCCCCGTTGAGCTCATTTTTGCATATGGCGTGAAGTTGGGGTCGGACTCACTAGAGAGGGATCTGGGTGTGGAGACAGGAGGGGAAAGAGGTCGTCACCCAGAAGCCTGCTTGTTGGATGCATGGGGTGAGACGCAAAGAGCTTGGCTGTGAATTTGGCTTTCCCGCGTGTGTTTCAGGAGGTCCACCTGGACCTCGGTCCTGTTTAGAGAAGCTCCGCCCAGGCATCACCCATGCCGCTCTGAGCTGTGCTCCATCTCTCTGAGTCAGGGAAACAAGAAGGCCGGGAATGTGTCATTTCTGTTCATCGACGCTCCTGCTGGTCCTGGAGTCACCCAAGCCCTACTTTATGAGTACGTGCTGGGGCTTCTGCTGGTGGTGTTTCAGCGGGTGTTTGGGGAGGTGGGTCCCCTAGATACAGTCGCCTTAGGGTTTCAGAAAGGTAAAGAGGGTATTGTTGGAAAGATTTAAGATGAGCATATCCCGAGACTCCTGGGAGGCAGGTCGGGACACCACAGAAATGCTGGCTTCGCCACCCAGTGCTTTTGTTCTGTCGTGGTCAGTTTGTGGAGATCGAATTCACGTGCCTGACCATTCACTAGTCTAACGTGTATGATTCATTCCTGTTTGGGGTATCACAGTGGCGCCAGTGTCTCCATCATCGACCGGAGAGCGTTTTCATCTCCCCAGTAAAGAAGCCTGGGCCCGTGGGCTGGCATCTTCCAGCCCCTCTGACTTCCCTTCGCGCGCTGGACAGTGGGGGCGTTCATTTCAGATGGATGGAACCCACCACGTGCAGTCTGTGCACCTCCCACTTTGCACCGTGTCCCATGTTTCAGGGTCAGCCACAGGGTAGCGTGTCTCTTGTGGCTGAGTCATATTCCGTGGTCTGGGTACAGCACATTTGTTTATTCATTCATCTGACGGCGGAATGTTCAGTTGTTCTAACCTTTAGACTGCCGTGAGTAACGCTGCCCTGAACTCTGTCCACGTTTCCATAGGGGCCGGTTGCGTTTCACGCATTTTCTCATTGTCACTGCCACGGCTATTGCGTCAGTGCCTGACGTTGAAGTGTTCCCTACTTCTGGCCCTACTTTATCAAATCGGTTGTCCTCGTCTAGCCGAGCCCCCGAAACTGATGGCGATGGATCAGGCCAGAGAAGAGAGGTCCGTGACCCTCCCCAGCAGAGCAGAGCCCCACCTAGGGTGACAAGACTCACTGCCATTGAGTCCGTGCCGACTCACAGCAGCCCCAGAGGACAGACGAGGACGGCCACTGTGGGTTTCCGCGACCGTCGCTGTTTAGGGAGTAGAAACCCCGTCCGCCTCCCTCAGAGTTGCTGGTGGTTTCGAACTGGCGACCTGGCAGTTAGCAGCCCACCTCACAAGCACTAGGTCACCAGATGTGACTGTCAAGCCTACATAGAGGCAGTTACTATACTTACTGTAATCGTACTGTAACTCAGCGTCTAGTGCTGCTTCAGATAAACCATGCTGTTGTTGGGTGCTCTCAAGTCGACTCCAACCTTATGTTCTGCCCGGCCCTGAGCCGTCCCCGTGGTCATGGCGTGTGGGCGTTCACGGCCGAGGCTGCTGGGTCTTCACCGCATGTCATCGGGGGGCTCCTCTGCTGTTGTTGGCCTCTCTGCGGGCTTAGCGTGCTGTCTTCCTCCAGCAGCTGCTCTTCCCCGATGACCTGTCACAAGGCTGTGGTCCACTGGATTGCCTTTGGCCGGTTTTTGGAAGTAGCCCGGCAGGCCTTCGGCAAGTTTCACAGAGCTCTGCCCACCGTGGGCGCTCCATAACTGTGTCCATCTGGATTGGGCCCAGAAACAAATGCAGAGACACTCGTATGTGTGTGAGAGAGGGTTTCCTATCCAAGAGTAATTGTGTGTTAAGAAAATGACCCAGCCCAGTCCAGATCAAGTCCATAAGTCTGATATTAGTCCATGTGCCTGACAGTAGTCCATAAGTTCCTCTTTAGACTTGCACAGCACATGAAATGATGCTGAATGCAGGAAGATCACAGGCCTGTGGGTGGAAAGTCTTGTGGATCCAATGGTGCTGGAAGCATCTCCAGGGCTCTGGCTGTCACCAGCGTGGCTCCATGTGGCCCGTCATCAGGCATGTATAGCAGAGAGAATGTGTGTCCTGCCTCCAGGGAGGAAGACAGGAGTTTGCAGAATCCTCAGAAAGCAAAGCTCTCACAGGCATTTTGATAGTTAGGTTTATTGTGCCAACCTGGCCAATAGGAACATGTGGGATTAATCAGCTCACAGTTTGATTGGAGGGCCAAACAGATCAATGACTCTGCAAGGCCCACCCCCTTCTCGCTGTGATCTGAGCATGCCGGAGTGGGCTGCTGCTTTGGCTAGTTCTCTGCCTCAACCTGTGAGCTACACCACCTATGGGCCCAGCCAACCCATGAGCTGTGTGGCTAGAGCTTGAGACCCCTTCGAGATCTGCTTCATCACACTGCTGGTATATACATCGCTCGAGCTTGAGGCTGGTGAATCCTGTTGCTTTTGATCGATATCCCATTCGGGTCTGCTTCACTAAGATCCTGAGTTACTGACTGTTAGTGACCCACCCTGCTGTTTGCTGCATGTGGACAGCCTCTGCCTGCCTTTCCCAAGGGAGAACTCTGCTTCTATTTCTTGACCTTGCACCCAGCAGCCCATGTGAGTCAAAGGGCTGCCAGAATATTTAACTGTTCCACTGAAGTGAGTGGAACTGAACCCCCTGTACTGTTGTGTGGGTGAATTAGCTGTTATATTCCGTCCTTCTCATGGTATAAACCTACCCTCTTATATGTAAAATCATGAGCATCCCAGTTTTGTTTCTCTAAAGAAACCTGCATAACACAGTCATCATTGTCCATGACCTGATTAACAGGTTTGACTCAACCCCTTCGCTCAGGTGGATGGAGATTATGTAACTGCCACACATAATGTTCAGCATCAAGGCAACAGTTCCCACAGTATGGCAAACAGGTGGTAGAGATAAACATTGAGGTATCAGTCAGGGCATTCTAGGCAACCACTGAACTTTATGACAAAAGAAGGCTGTCCCACACACAGCCAGAGTGAGTCAGAGTCTCTCCATCTCCTGGGAAGTCCCTCTGTCCTGGAATAAGACACAGTTCCTTCTCCTTTTAGGGTTATGGATTTCCTCTCAGATTCTCCCCATACCTGGGTGGGGGTGGCAGTCACTGGACCCAGAGAAGCAGAGCCCCCAGGTCCCGGTCATTGTGAGGGGACCCTGTGGAGATGAGATGCAAGAGAGAAGGGCCCTTCTGACTCCGTCATCCTCCTTCCCTCTCCCTCCACGTCCACTCACACATCGTCACATCACACATCTCGTATCTCCCCAGCAGCAAATGTCCAAACATGGAAGCGTCGGTGCTAGGTTGGTGACACTGTGGGTGGGTCTTATTCCTATAACATCCTGGAACCGTATATTGCTGTTTCCACTGTAATATTCAGAAAACACACCCACACCCACAAGAAGCCCAGGTGGTTCACAAGTGCAGCCTTGTCACCACAGTGTCCCCGCAGTGCCACAGCCACGCGGGCTCTCACTACCCCAATGGCCAACTCACAGGCTTCTCGAGTCTGCTTTGCTGCTAGGTGACAGGGACACGTGGGGTCTCATTTCCCAGGGGAAAGTCGGCAACATCTTACACGCAATCCGGGCTAAAGTGGAGAGAGTATGTCTCTTGGAAGTGCTGTCAGCAGACTTGGGAACTTTCTGAGCCCCTGGTCCCGTTTTGACAGCCAGATGC
This sequence comes from Nesogale talazaci, assembly GCA_004026705.1. NCBI lineage: Eukaryota > Metazoa > Chordata > Mammalia > Afrosoricida > Tenrecidae > Nesogale > Nesogale talazaci. The sequence continues at coordinate 12,494 of PVJH01042272.1, forward strand.
CTATGGTGCTGGATGTGGACCACCTGGCACACTGGCGGGAGGGTTTCCTAGGCCAGCCCACACTATGAAGTCAGGCTGTCTTAGCACCAAGTAGGAAGCTTCAAAGTACTGGAAGTTGTTCCTCGGTCACCTTAGCAGCTAGAGGGCCAAGTGCAGGGCTGTGACAGGGCCGGTCTCTCTCCCTTCCTCCCTCAGCTCTCAGGAGCATCTCTTCCTGTCTGCCTCAGCTTCTGCTGGTCCCAGGTGGGTCCTGGTGGTCCCTGGCTTCCAGATGCACCCTTACATGATGTCTGTCTGCCCCGTGTGTTTCTGGATCTGTTCTCACGATGGGCTGCTCACTGAAAGCTTGGCAGTTCAAAGCCACCAGCCACGACTCAGGAGAAAGATGGGGCTTCCTACTCCCTAGCAAAAACAGTGGGTGAAGGGAGACAGTGGACAGAAAGACATGAAAAAATAATAGTTTAGAAATTATCAAGAATTCATGTGGGGGGTGAAATAAGTTGATACCAAGGGCTCAAGTAGAAAGAAAATATTTTGAAAATGATGATGGCAGCATATGTACAAATGTGCTTGACACAATGGATGAATGTATGGATTGTGATGAAAGTTGTAAGAGCCCCCAATAAAACAATGTTTAAAATAATAATAAAATAAAGAATGAAAACACCGACAATATTAAAATAACCTTTGTCCAGAAAAAAAATCAGGAAATGTTGAAGACTAGGCCAAATCTAAAATGAGCCAAAAGGGAGATTAACATTATAAATAGGGGGGAGTACAGATCAGCGACCTAAACCCCATCAATAGGTGAAATGACACCCTCTTACAGAGGGGTTGCAGGGAGGAGATGAGCCAGTTAAAGTACAGTGTAGTAAAAACGAAATATGCATCTTTCCCCTGGTTCTCAAATGCTTCCTCCCACCCACTATCATGCTCCCAGTTCTACAAGACAAGTCTGGCTAGAATAGGGGATGTACACTGAAGTCTGAAAATGGGGAATTTAGGATAGATGTTCCCTCAGGACTACTGATGGGAGTGGTGATACTGGGAGGGTGGAGGGATGGTGGAGTAGAAAGGGGGAACCAATTTCAGGGATGTACATATAACCTCCTCTCTGGGGCAAGGCCAACAAGAAAGTGAACAAAGGGAAGCATTGGACAGTAGCAATTTGTAAATTTTAAAGGTTCATTGTGGGGGGAGATGGAAGGGAAATATGGGGATCTGGAACTGGGGGCCTGGGTGGAGGGAAGATGTTTTTAGAGTGATGATGGCAAAAACTGTGCAAATGAGGCCTGCATACAATTGATGTATGTATGGATCGTGAGGGGAGGTGTATGAGTACCCAATAAAATGATTCGTTAAACAAAGGGGAGGAGGGAAAGAGGAGCTTAACCAAGGGCTCAAGTGGAAAATGTTTGGAAATGAATGTGGCAATATGTGTGCAAATGTGCTTGATATAGATGATGTATTGAATGTTACAATAGCTGTAAAAGCCCCCAATAAAATTATTTTTTTAAAAAGGAGATTAAATTGCCAAGTACCACATTTTGACCTAATTATACCTGCCATAATCGAGTTTGCAGTAGTCTCTGGCTGGAAGCAAGGTTGTTCACGTCTCTCACTGAAGGTCAGAGGGGACCATCAGAGGGTTCATCTAGGTAGGGTCCCTGCATGTGGAGTTTGTGGAGTTGTCTGCTCCCATTGCCCTCCATAGTCTTCTGCAAATTGGGTGTTCACAATTTAAACTCGGATAGCTTTCCCTTCTCAGATCTGAATGTTGTTATCCATCATCCTTGGACCACACAGGCTGGTGTGCTTCTTCTGTGTGCACTCAGTTGACTCCTCACTTAGATGGCTGCTTGTTTGAATGCCAGCCTTTAGACCCCGACACTATTCTTTTTGATAGCCAAGCACCCTCTGCCTTCTTCACCACGCTTGGCAATAGCACCCGTATCTTCAGTGATGGCTTCACAAGAGGGAATATCAACTGGGGCCATGACATAAGAACTCACTGTCCTTGGATCAAGTCTAGAGTGGAAGGTGAGCCCAAAATACAGTCCCATAGGCCTTTACT
>PVJH01042273.1:0-14406 GCA_004026705.1 Nesogale talazaci
GGCAGTGTAACTAGGTGACCTATTTGTAAGATTAGGGACCAGTACTGCAGTGGCCTTTGGAACTGCAACATATCAAGTTATCTAGGCAGCTAATCTCGGATATGCAGGCCTCATCAGGCACTACACAAGATTTGCAAGAACAGGTAGATTCTTTAGCAGAAGTAGTATTACAAAATAGAAGAGGTTTAGACTTACTTGCTGCAGAGCAGGGAGGTATTTGGCTTTACAGGAAAGATGCTGTCTTTATGCCAACAAATCTAGAATCGTAAGAGACAAAAATCAAGTGGCTGCAAGAAGACTCAGAGAAGAGAAGAAAGGAGTTGACCACCGATCCACTGTGGACCGGACTCAATGGACTGTTGCCTTACCTCTTGCCACTGTGGGGCCCCCTCATTAGTTTATTGCTTTTGCTTTCATTACGGCCAGTATTATTCAACAACCTCATGGCATTTATTAAGTAACAGACTGAGACCATTCAAGCAAGGCCCCTGCAAGTTCATTACTGTCACTTGGAGATGAGCGATCTCGAACAGAGTGGCACACACGACTAGTATGTGATAAGACCCTCTGCCTCCGTGAGCTGAACTTGACAGCCAATGACGAGTAAGTTCAGGAGCACTCTTTACCAACCTAAGACAGGCCATGGTGACATTAGAAGGCCATTGACCGATGACGGGTAAGGACTGAGTGTGTGTCCTGACAACCTAAGACAGGCAGAGTTCCCGGGAGGATATTACTTGAAAAAATAAAAAAAGGGGGACCTGTCAGGAGCCGTCCGGCCCAGACATGCTTGACCTGGCTACAGGCTGGATATGCCTGAACTCTGTTGCAGTTTGTTGCCTGGGGTTTGTAGTTTGTCGCCTTTGTAACTGTAAACAGCCCTGGCCTCTGAAGCCTGACTTGCAGCTGTGCTGCCATTCACTTATTAATTTTGAAGATCACGATATGCTAATTGCTTAAGCTTGCTTGCCCTATAAAACTGGCTTACTTCTCCCAAATCAGAAAATAAAAAAAGAACCCCACCCCACCCCATCCCAGAAAAGATGTAACTACTGAAACAACGTATGTATGTATGTATGTATGTATACATTATGATGAGTGCTGTATGAGTCCCCAATAAAATGAATTTAAAAAAAAAGAAGACTCCTATACCATAACAGTTGGTACAAGATGTAGGGTAAGGAGAGGAGGGAGGTACACAGGGAGGTACACATTGGGTGCAACACAGTAATGGGAGAAGGTATGAGGAGGTGGAGGGCATAAGGAGATGAAAGGGAGTTCAAAAGTGAAAGGATAACAGAGGGAATGGGGCATTATTCCACCCAGAGGGGGAGCAATGGTCTTGTCTCCATAGAAACCAGAGTGAGTCAGGAGTTTCTACAACGAAGCACCCAATCATGACGACAGCGTAGATGCATGGAAGGATGCAAGAAGAGAGAGCTACAGATCCAGACACAACCAGAGTCAGATGTACTCCTTTCCTAGAAGTGTGTGTGGCAGAGAACAGCCTGGTGGAGGGGCCAGCATCCCAAGCCCACAGGGACAAAGTAAAAAATGGAGGAGGAGGAAGAGAGCTGGTCCAAGCTCCATGCCAACACATGATGCTCAGAGGAATACATCCCTCTGGAGACCCAATGCGCCACAGAAAGGACTGGGCAAACAGTGATTCCTGGGGACACGAGGGAGGGTTGGAGAAGGGAGTGTGGACAAACACATGGATGGGTATGGGGGAGCAACAAGTAGTCTGGATTTGATGGAAAAGTGGATATGAGAGGCCTGGTTGGGAGTAAGCAAGGTCAATGAATCTGTGAGGAAACACTGAAACGCCAATGAAGGTGGAACATGATGGTGGGACAGGAGGGAGATGGAAGGTAATAGGGGAAAGAGCTAAATGGCAAAGGACACTTGCAGAGGTCTAAACATAGGTATATCCATACATAAATACAACTATCTAGTATAAGGTGGGAATAAATTTAAGATCATATCTACAGGCCAAGTACTATGGTAGCAAAGTGGACCTTGGGCCCTCACCCTGCTGCTCCCTTAATGCAAGAACACTTTGTTATATGAATCTGGTATTCCTCGAGGCTCACTGGCCCAACAAGATCACTGAAGTAAAATGGGTGCACATGCAAATGTGGTGAAGAAAGCTGATGGTTCTCAGGCATCATAGGATATATCTTCTGGGGTCTTAAAAGCCTGAAGATAAACAATAGACCATTTACTTGGGAAGAGACCACACCTACACAGAAGAAACATAACAGCCAGTGCGGCCACATGTAGATGAAAGATCTAGGCAAAACACACATATCGCTGTGCCCACTGAGGACATGTGTAGACCATGTGGTAGCATGAGCCATCGAAGAAGCTCATTTGCCTGTGTGATCATGAGGTGCTGAAACAATCTGGCATCAGGCATCAAAGAACAAAAACTAAAATCAATGGACCAATTGACTCCCGATATCGCTGAAGACAAATGGATACAGAGGCAAACAGAGTTGGAGAAACGATGGTGCCCAGCTACCAAATTATTGAATATCTGGACTCTCAAAGACCTGGAGATAATCGAGTCACCATTCAGCACAGAAACAGCAAAGTCCACATTGAAGAAGTACACCAGCATGTATGATCAAGAGGGGCCGAAGAGAACAGATATTGAGCATCAAAGAACAAGAATCTCATCATTACGAATGAGGTGGAGAACAGGATAGGAACCTAAGGCCCACTGGTGGGTAATTGGTCACCCCTTTACAGGGGAGTCACAGGAAGGAGACAGACCAGGCGAGGTGTAGCCGGGAAGTGATGATGTATACAAATTTCCTCTAGTTCCTGAAGCCTTCCTCCCCCACAACCATCATAGTCCCAACTCTACCCCACAAATCCAGATGGACTGGAGAGGGTTTACTGGTGGAGAGGGGAGCTGGGGATGTAGGGAGACCAAGATGGTTGAGTTCCTTCAGCCTGGTGGAGGGGTGGAGAGAGGGTGGGGTGGAGGGAATGCAAGGGTGAATCCCCTCTGACAAAGGATGAGGAATATGAAGAGCCTTGCAGAGGACATTGCAAAGTGAATCGTTGAAAATGCAATGATTTAACACCTTCTCATTTGATTTCTCTTTTTACCCATTTTAAATTTGGTCTAGGTTTTTAAATCTTTTCTACTTTTCTATTGAGGTTTGCCTCTGCTTTATTTTATTATTGTTGTTAGGTTTTTTTGGTATGTTTTTTGCTTTCATCTCTTATTATTGTTTTTGCATGTTTTTCTGTATACAAAATCTAGTATAGGTACGTTGTTAGAGACAATAACTGAACTAATAGTTTCTTTGTGGTATGCCAGAGGAAGTTGTGGGGATAGGGAATTAATAACAACAAGAACAAGAAAGAAGAAAATGTTCTAAAATTGTCTGTGGTAATGATAACAACACTCTTAACTGTTGAATTGCATGTTACATGGATTATGTGCCAATAAAATCTTTGTTTAAAATGAAAAAAACTAATTTGGGGGGTAGCTCATATAACTCACTACAATCCATCCATCCATCCATTGTGTCAAGCATATTTGTGTGTTTGCTGCCATTAACATTTTCAAAACTTTTTTTACTTGAACCTGTGGTATCAGTTTCAAATCTTCCTCTCCCTCCCCATCCTCCCCCTTACAGAACCTCAATAATTTATAAATTAATATTATTTTTTCATGTCTTATACTATCTGGTGTCTTCATTTACCCACTGTTCACCCCCCTAGGACTTTATAGATAGAGCCTTTCCTCTAGTTCTTTAATACTTCCTCCCTCCTCTCACTATCATTCCCTCATTCTGCCTCACAAATCTTATCAGAAGAAGCCAGCTTCTGATAAATACATTACGTGTTCAATAGATGCAGTTGTACAGCAATAATTATTATTTATTACAATAAGATTATAGAGAGCATGAGAGAGAAATACTAAGAGTCAGACACATATCACATCATGGTAGCATGCTCACCTCCGCCAATTGGGTGGTCCACGTGGAGAGAGAGAGAGAGAGAGAGAGAGAGAAGGAACTTAATTTTCCCCATTTAAATAACCTTAACAGGAACACATGAGCTCTGTTGTCACTAGTTGGGGACGCATCACAGGAGAGGGCTGTCTTAAGGACTATGTGGTGACAAGGGGAGTGGTCTTAGGGATGCCTATGACCTGAGGGGAGAAGACTGCGATAAGAGAAGACGTTGGACTCTTGGGGCATGGATAAACAGGTTACACTAGAGGTCATTAACAACAGTATGTGAATCTGCCCACAGGGTTCAATGGAAGGGAACCATCATTCTAACAGCAAGGGAGTTAGCTCTGTTGTGAGACACACAAAGGCCTCAGATAACTGGTAGTTTCAGGGAGAATGAATAGCTAACTTAGCTTCCACACCCAATGCTGGTAAATAGTATGCTTAATATTTTGGAGAATAAAATCGTGGAACAATCCTGTCTTCAACTCACAACACCTCCCTTTAAATATAAAATATTTTTACAAGCAATGTGATTATCTTCTATACACTTAAAGCTGTCAAGGCAAATTTGATATCCGATTAATAAACCCAAAACTTCAGGCTTATGATAAACATTTTTTAATCTAGGCATGGGTCGTAAAGTCCTTTCATATCCATTTGCTATTGGTGAAGAATGAGAGGGATTGGATTCTGCAGTTGGAAGATAATATAGAGCCAATAATGGATGTCTGCTTCCATAGAGAGATAAAGTCAATTATTTGCTCACTTAAAGGCAGAGGGGGGAAAAGCATGGAAGATAACTCATCATAGGAAAACGTACCCGGATGGTCATCTCAACTACTACAGCAGGAGTCTTCCAGCCAGAAATGCTTATCTTCTGCATTCCCTCCATACTCAGGGAAAATGCCCCAGTTTTATTTCTCTTAGAGCGAATCTCCTGCATTTCCCCTTTCTAAATTACGTTTAAGATTTAAAAGTGTAATGGAGGCAATATGATCTTTCTTCATATTCTATAGTTTCCTATAGAAGTGACATGTTGTAGCTAAGACAAAAATTATGACTATGAGCAGCACTGCAAGGCTGGAACCCATGCTATGAGAAATAACTTTGAATCCACGGACGTGGATCTAATCTCCCCTATGTCATTCACCAATCGTTAATAATATTAGTGCTAAAAACCTAAAGCTTGTATTTGAATGTATAGAATATAATCTTTTTAGATTAAACATATACTGAAATGTTTTCCTTAATCCTTTGCAAATGTTTTCTAATCAAACCCCAATTGTGCAATATGATCAATATCTAATGAAATGTCTCCCTTAGAACCCTTATAAATATTCCCTAAACAAATGGCAATTAGGCATAGTCACATTAAACAGATACAGGGTTACATAGAAATCAATTACATTCCAATCACATTTTAGCATCAATTAATGAGTCCAAAATCTTGATCTTTCAGCAAAAGAATAGTTTGTAGAAATAGTCCAATCACTTTTGTATAAAATGTCCAATTGTGACAGAGTTCCAGAATGTCCTTTAGACAGCATCAGCGAATGAAGAAGCATCTCAGCAGGCAGCAATTGGCTTTCTCTGGATTCTGGGAGATCTTGAAGTTCAGGATTTCTTCAGTGATGGCAGGATCAAATTACAGCATCAGCTTCTCTCCTTTCTTCTGGGCCTGGCTGGCTGGAGAAAACTCCACTATCTCCTTTAACTGCGAACACCTAGAGAGTCCCTCCCTTTGAGGAGTCAGCAACCTGGAGATAGAATTATGGTAAAGAGATTTCTCCATTTCTTCTGTGTCCTTCCTTCTCCAAACATGGTTGCATTCTTCTAAGGAGAGTTCATAAGCTTTGTTCTGCAAGAATATGAATATATGGGCCTTTCTCCAAGTGATTATTGAACTTGGATCCCAAACACCATTCCAGTCTTCTTTGGAGTATTCAGGATCAGCTTTCTCTGTAGGAGTGAATACAAGCTTTTAATAAGGAAGGATAATTTGTTGTTGTTGTTCAGGATGATCAAAAGCAATTTGTGACACATAATATTTCTCTTCTCCCCCCTTCTGTAATAATAGTAACGATTTTAAGACTTTATAACCAATATCAGGGAACTTTCTTGATTCCAAGTCAGTGAAGTCTACCAGGTCATTGTTATGTAGATTTTGGCTGTCAGCTCTCAGAGAATTGGGAGAGGTAACCAATTGCTTTTTACCAAACCTTGGATGATTTAAAATTCTGCACAAATTCTTGACAAGCTTATTTAGCTGTAAAAGTAACTTACCAAACAAAGATTTTTCTCTAATTTTACCAATAAATTACAGGTTTGATTAAGCTTTACTGCCCTTCAGACTGTCCACACTGTAGGATTTTACAATCTTGCCATAGTCTGCAAGTCATTTCCTTCATCGTGGATTTAGCAGAAGTCAGCAGGGGGGTTTTAGTCCCTCCTGAATGTCCTGAGGGAGTAACTTTAAATCCATCCCCTTTAATTTCTAAATCCATGTGGTGGCCATGTTGTTTCCCCACAGCCACACTCTTAAAGACCCTCTGATTTAATAAAGGGTGATCAAATTTAAGCACTGTTTTCTGATCAGTAAAAACATTTATTCTAGAAATACAAGACAATAGAAATTGGTTTAAGACTTATTCCTTTACAAACCACAATATATCAGATCTTATCACTGTTTCAATCTCATTATTATAATCCTGATTAATAATTCCATTAACCATCTGAAAACTTTTAGAATTTAGATTAGTTAGACCTTTGTAATAAACATTTCATAGTTCTTTTAAGTAGTAGACCCCAGTTATCACTCTTAATACTTTCTGATTTAATTACAGTTTTTGGCTTCTCCTCATTACTTTGATCAACTCCAATATCAATCTGAATTCCTTGATTTTCTTGAGTACCTAGGTTAAATTTTCCTAATAAGAATTTGTATTAGTCCAGGCAGACTAGAGGAACAAATTTCATAGACACGCATACAGGTAGAAGGAAAAGGTTTATATACAAGAGGAACAGGACATTGAGCCCAGTCCAGTTCAAAGTCATAAGTCCGATTTTAACCCATGTGCCCAAAATCTGTCTATAAAGTCTCCTTCCGACTCACGAAGTCACAGGTCAGTGAGTACGGAATCCCAGTGCTGGCAGGGATCTCCCCATGGCTCCTCGCTTCCAGGGCTCATGGTCCATCAACAGCAGAAGGAACTCATCACTGGCAGAGATCTCCATCTGGCCGTCCCAGTTTCAGAGGTCTGGCTCCATCAGCCGGCTCCTCCAGCTTCTTGGACGCTGCCAGCTTGTCTTGTCCATGATTAATCGTCTCTCTAAGAACTAACTCCCAACAGCTGGGGAAGACAGCTTCTCATCTTCATGAGGGAACTATCATGAGATTTCCCAGAAGTCTCTGGAGAAAGCCATGCCCACATAGAGGCCTCATTGGCTACTCAATGGCTATCTCCAGATTAACAGGCTAGACTCCACCCCTACATTTCAATCATAAAATTAACATTAGCACATGACTGCCACAGAATTGTATTACTCTTTTGATAAATTCCTCATCTTTAAAATCAACAGGCTGCTGTTGGGGGTTCTGAGCCTTTACTTGCTCAGTTAAGATCACTGCAGCAGGGACAGAGATTGGGCCTTTACAAGCTTGGTTAGGCCTGATCTCCTGCTGTGAGGCTGCATTATAGCTGCTGTTTCTCTCTAAGATTCTCTTTTCTTTCCCAGGCACACATCTTGCCTTCTGAGCTCTGCTGGGCAGGACTTCGACCAAACTTTTCTCTCTATTTTTCTGCTGGGAAGCCTTGATTAGTGGCAATCCTTTTGAGCTACATAGACTTGCCCAATGAGTTTCCTTCCTAAAGCTGGAGAAAGATTTCTTTTCTTTCAAATTTAAACTTCGTGGTCCAGGTCCGTGCTGTGGCTTAGGCCTCAAATCCCTATCTGAGGCGATCTTGAAAGGCTTGCCTGTCCTACACTCCCTTTGAGATGATCAGTCTTTCCACAACTGAAGCACTTTTCTTTAGGTTTGGGACACTCTGCCAGGGCATTTGCCATGAGTTTGGCCTCGTAATTATTTGCTTCTACCTTCCTCCATATTCTCATGTAATCTAAGAGCGTGCCCTGTTCCCTATAAGAACACAGAGCATCTTTACAAACTTTACTAGAAAAATCATAAGAGAGTTTATGCACTATTTCTTTCCCTGCATTAAAACTATAAAAGAAATGGTAGAATAGATGAGTAAGTGGAGAAAAGTAAATCCTCCTTAGTGACTTTCTATTAGTAAATGTGAAAGGAATGAGAGACATATGCTACACAATATGCCATTATATTTCTTGTTTTATGCAGATCTGCCTAATGCAACATGACACTTTATTTCTTGACTGTTGTTTCCATAAGCATTCATTGTGGATTCAAGCAAAATGACAGGTTTCACAAAATCCCCACAATTTGACCAATAGACATAATCATTAGAATTCAATAGTAGTGCTGCATAAAAGATCAGTGGTTGTACACTACAAGTAGTAGGTGCAAACTAAATGAGAACATGGCACATTGCATAGACTTAAACAACTTTTCCAAAAATACTCGAATTACTGTGATAATTTTACACAAATATCCACAGGTTCTTTTATATTTCTCTATCCAGGGGCAAGAGCTTAATTCTCTTCTTAATTGTAGGCTGGATTTAGTCTCTTTCTTATGAAAAATGCAGCATGTGAACCATAGTAACTTTGCAGTGGAGAAACTTTGAATTCCTTCTTAAACAAGTGATCAAGATTGACATCACCAGTAACAAGTCATTTTTATAACATACCCTTGATATGATCCAATGAAGCAGACACAATGCCTCTGTGGCATTATATGCAAAGCTATGTATCATCTATTCAGCCATGAGAAATCTTTAAACTAACTAGTGCTGAGGATCGTATCTCAAAAAGCATGCTAGTACTCTTCAAAACTGTGGCAGTCATTAAAGACAAGGAAGTATCTAAAGACTGTCTTCTATTAGAAGAGATGGAGATGTATTAATTAACTACAATGTAACATTCTAGGTTAGATCATAGTGGAAAAACTAGGAGCATATATTTAAAAGTCTGTAATGTTGAGAACAGATTTGTACATTGTACCAATGTTAATTTTAATAGTTTTGATAAATTTATCATTGCTACTTAAAATGTGAGCTTTAGGAGAAGTCAGGCAAATCATTTCCAAGAACTCTGCACCACCTCTGTGATACTTCTGTAAAATTAAAATCATTTTAAAGTGAGATATTTACAACTGTGTTAAAGGAAAACTTTAAAAACAAAATCGGCAATTTGTACCAGCATGAATAGATGTTTGGAATTTAGTATTGATTGAAAGAAAGTGAGCAATAATGTTAATTGTATAAGATACTTTTTAATGCACATATGATTATAAATTAGTGCAACCACTTTAGAAAACAATTTAACAGTACCATCTTATGTTGAAAATTTATGGTCTATGGCACACTCCTGAGTATGTCTTAGAGAAATTCCTATATATGTGCACTATAAGATATAAATATATTCACAGTAGCACTGTAAATTTTTTTAGTATATGTGCTGCCGAAGTGAGCACAATCACACTGTAAGTTATAAATAAATAAAAATAACAAAAATAACAGCCAGAACTACAGGAATATTAATGTCCATTGATGGAAAAGTAGTAAATAAAGTATAAATATATCATAATAAACTCAAACCATTTAATTATATAGAGCAGTGAAAACACACTCAAACCATACAGTCACACACATACACATAACTGAATTTTAGAAATGTAATATTAGAAGCATGGCAATTCCCAGAAGATTCTGTATAGACTATAAGGTTTAGGCTTCACAAAACAGACATAAATAAATGCTATATTATGTACATATATAGATGTATAATGAAATTATCAAGCAATCAAAAAATGAAAAAGAAAATTGACAAGCATAAATGAATAGCAGCGATTACCACTGAGAAACGTGGGGAGAAAGTTGATAGAGTAAAGGACAATGGAAGTCTATATCCAGATACCAGGAGCCCTGGTGGCTGCTGTTATGTGTTGGGCTACTGCACAGTCAGCAGTTGAAAACCAGTAGCAGTTCTGTGGGAGAGAGATGGGGCTTTGTACTCCCATAAAGTGTTATAGTCTCAGAAACTCACTGGGCTGTTCTACTCACTCATAGCAGATCACTTTGAGTCGGCATCAATTCGATGGCAATGAGTATCAAGATATTAGTAATGCTAGTAATAGTAGTAATGTCCTGTGTCTTAAACTTGGTGGTCGATACATAAATGCTCATTTTGTAATTATTCATAAATTATATATTATTTTGTATATGCTTACTTTTATTATCAATCATAATAATTAATAACACTGTGCATACTAATAAGTTTGTATTATTACTTCCATATTGTATAATAGGCATAGTTGCAAAATGAAAAGTAAACACGTATACTCACAAAATGTTCTATAATCTACAAAATGATAATGTATTAAAGGATAAATATATATTGCTATATTATTATAGTCCAGTACTGGGGCAGATAGGAACATTGAAAAAGGGATAAAATATATTTGAAGGTATGTAGATTATTAGCTATATAGATGACAGATGATGGATAGATAGATGATTAGATAGATAGATAGATAGATAGATAGAGACAGACAGACACAGAATGAGGCAGAAAGATGGATGTGTGGGTTAGCTTGTGGATTTTTATGAATAAGTAAAATGTATAACATCACTCTTTCTAGCATGATCCATATTAAGTATGTCAAGACTGAGTTGTATGAATAATCAACAGCCTGATTCTGATATTTCATGCCATAAAGTTTTATTACTTATTTTTTAATTGAAATATTTCTGCTTTTCTTTCTTAAAGCAAGGCTACTATGCACAACATTCTGCTATATTTTCCTTTTGGGAATTCATATAAGTTTTCATTTTCTGGAAAGGTAAAATGGCTGGAGATCAGTGACTTTTTTTTTCAATGAGAAAAACTACTTGAGAAGGCATGAGCACTGAAAAGTTCAAGATTGTGCTTTGGAAATTGTATTATGTTTACTTAGAAATTGTACTGAATAACAGATTATGGAGATGGGTAAAGCATACTAAACATGCATAGAAGTAAAATTACATTTCAAATTATAATGACTTAGAAACCACATGCCTACAAAATACATGTGATGCTTGCTTCCTTTAGTTCTATCTTTTTTAACATTTTGGAGAGTTGCACCAAAATTATACCCTTTATGTTAAGATGATTTTCATAGTAGGTATTGTAAAGTATTATATCAAATTAAGAAGATAAATCACATTGCAAACATAGGTAGGTTAATTCATTTTCTTACAAGTATAATTTATTTTCTTTCTCTTTCCTTCTTTTTTTCCTTTCTCTGTTCCTTTTACCTGCCCCTTAGCTATGCTTTGACCTTTCATTACAATGCAAACATTGAGGTGAGGATTAATACAATTACATGTAACTTCATGTCACTATTTTTCAACAAAGGCTCAAGATAGTTTCTCTGCAATTATAGATGTCAAGAATCACAGCAGACCCTGGAAATGACATGTCTTAGGTTCAGTCAACCCTGATGTTTATTTATAGCCTCCACAATTGTGATCCAGTAAATATTTATTCTTTATAGTCACTCACCTTATGTTACTAGACACAAGTAACTTTTGGATGAATAAAAAAATATTTCCATAATGTTCACTTTCCTGGTATGATCACTGAAGACAAATGTGTGCATAAGCAAAAGTAGTAAAGACAGAGGATGGTGTCTGGCTATCAAAAGATATGGCGTTTGGGGTTCTGAAGACTTGAAGGTGTAATATAGTTGAGAAGCATCAAAGTTCACAGGCAAGTAACACACCAGCCTGTGTGACTGCGAGGTGTTGAAGGGATTGGGTATCAGGCATGAAAGAACTAAAAATTATATTATTAAAAATGAGGGGGAGTATAGGTTGGAAACCAAAAGTCCATCTGTAGGCAAAGGCCATCCCTTTACAGAAGGGTCACAAGGAGACGACAAACCAGTCAGGGTGCAGTGTAGCAATAATGAAACATACAATATCCCTCTAGTACTTCAATGCTTTCTCCTCCCCACTATCATGATCCCAATTCTACCTTACGAGTTGTGCTAGAACCAGAGGATGTACACTGGTACAGATGGGGACCAGAAACACAGGGAATCCAGGACAGTTGATCCCTTTAGGATCAGAGGTGAAAGTAGAGATACTGGGAGGATGGGGGGATGGTGGGGTAGAAAGATATAAAGATCTACATATAATCTCTTCCCTAGGATTTGGACAATGGAGAAATGAGTGAAGGGAGACATCAAATAGTGTAAGATATGACAAAGAAATAATAATTTATAAATTATCAAAGGTGCATAAGGGAGGGGGCAGGAGGGAGAAAGGGGAAATTAAGAGTTGATAAGGGCTTAAATAGAAAGCAAATGTTTTTTGAGAATGATAAGGGCAACAAATGTACAAATATACTTGACATGCAATGGATGTATATGTGGGTTGTGATAAGACTTGTATGAGCCCCAAATAAAATGATTTTTAAAAATTGCTGATTTTTGTGGAGGTTATATACTAATGGAGGAAACAGAGCTGAAATCATAGGCAGATATTTAAAGGTGAAACTTTGAAAGTTGGGACTTCTCAGGTCTGGGAGCACTGATGACACTGTCAGAAAGGCATTGGATTGCTGAATACAAGATTGATGGTTCTAAAACACCTGCCACCCCCAACCAAAAAGATGAGACTGCTTGCTTCCCTATCAGTTTACAAAACCTCAAAAAGACTGTGTAGAGTTGTATGAGTCAGAATCTACTCAATATGAATTGTTTAGGATTTGGGTTTTTGAGAGTTGAGTAAGAATTTTCCGGGCAGAGGAGGAACATCTTTAATAAATAAGTAAATGACATGGGGGAAAGGTCTAAATTACAGTCTGTAGCAATTAAAGTATGTTATATGTGAGGAAAGATGAAAGCATATAGAAATAGTCAAGCTCAAAGTACAAGCTGAAACTTGATTGATAACTGTTGTACAGGTTTATGTAACTATAAACCTTATAGGCACCGTCTTTCTCCTGAGGGGTGACTGCTGAATTCCAAGCACTGATCTTTCACTTAGCAGTCGAGCAATTAACCATCACAGCATCAGGGCTCCTGTCCAGTTTTCAGTAGACTAATTAATTCCAAAGAGGATATCCTGAAACTATCATTGAATGATTCTGTATTAAAGATTTGAACAACCTACAATGTAAAACATGTCAAGTGCCACATTGCCTGGTTTAGCACAATGAGAAGTTGTTTTGTATTCTGGCAAGTGAAAGACTGAATTAAAATTTTCATAATATGTAGTAGTCTCCAAATATAATATCTCCTTTTCCACAAAATCTTAACATCTTTACTGACATATATATTTTTCCATATTCTATTTAATCTTATCTACCAAAAATTGCAATACATATGCTGACAAGTTATAAAGTCACTAGTAACAAAATTTTGGCCACAATTTCATTTTAAAATCAATGCGGTGCTTTTGAAAATGCAGCACTTTTGTATTGTCTATTATACTATGATTTTATATGCATGAGTTTCAATGAAGCATTTTAGAAATGTCACTGAATTGAATCTAGTGAAGGTTGGGAGGTAAAAACTGTCATGTAGGATTAAGATAGATTCTAAAATTATAAGCACTTTGTATTGTAGAATATTATCCCTAAAGAGTCACATTTTTCTCCTAGAACAAATTCAACTACAGTTTATTTATAATTTTCCAAATGCTAGTAAAATTTATCATTTGTAAATTTATAATTTGTAAATTTATAATATAAATGCCAGTAAAATTTATGAGACCTATCCCAAGGTCTCTTAGTATATCCTTAATTTTCCTATCCAATGCCTTTCACCATGCAACTTGTAAAATAGACAATGACTTCTTAATTCCACATATGATGCAACATCTTTTTTTTTAATTTTTGGAGAAATATAAGGTGCATATCTTCCTCAATCATTGACTATTTATTCTAGATATTATTAATAAAATCTGATACATTGTCAGATTAACCTCATATCCGTAGATGAGGTGGGTTTGAAAAGTTTGTGAGAAAATACATTTATCTTTTAATTCTACATTTTCATGAACTTTTCAAAATGTTCTCATATGCCCATATGTGTTTTCTCTAAGTTTACATTGCCCTTTTCATAACATTCACAATTATTTTATTCACCCTTGTCTAGTGGAGTTGTATATTCATCAATACAGTCTATACTGATAATCCATAGCATGGAAGTAGACATAATGTGTTAAGACTATGGGTGAACTGGTCTTAAATACTTGCAGGAGCCTTGATAGCATAGTGGGCTACACATTTAGCTGTTAAT
>PVJH01042274.1:0-14413 GCA_004026705.1 Nesogale talazaci
TTTACTATACTTGAATAAATTGATAATTATATTGAATAAATGGATATGTACCTATAAGTAACATTAATATTATTCTCTGGCCCATATTTTAGCTTAAAGACATGATCCATTTCTTGAGTATTTGAAGGAAAATGAAACAAAACATCTCTCTCACTAGCCACTTAAAAGAGATGAAGAAATAATATTTATATCTGTCTCCTTGTGTAAATGGTCCATCTGGGCTTTGTGGCATCTCCTGGATATACCTGGGGCCGCTAAATGTAGGTAAGCAGTTCGCAACCACCAGTCGCTGCGCAGAAAAAAGACAGGTTTTTCTACCCTGTAAAGAGTTATAGACTTCAGAGTTCCAGTGGTGTAAGTGGTTGAGTGCGGGACTACAGTCCACAGGCTTGGCGGTTCAAATCCAGCAGCGGCCCTCAGGAGCGGCACTGGGTATTGCCCCCGGCCACCTGAGGCAGTGATACCCTACCCCCCCAAAAAAGCAAACAAACAAGAGTTATCTTTTTTTCTTCAGATTATCTTTTTTTTCTTTCTCTCTCTTTTGCCCAATCATTTGTTATCTTTTACTTTCGTCTCCTTTATTGCGGGTTGCCAACCTCTATTAGGTAGTCATGGGAAGCAAGCCCAAGGGAAAAGCAGTGAAACTGACTTTTCTGGGGGTACTTGAGAGGAGGAGGAGGAGGTTGGGGAAGGAAGAACAAATGATGCCATAGATAGGGGAACCACTAAAGGATTAAAATCAACAATGAGGCTGAACCCCGGTGGCGTAGTGGTTGTGCGCAGGACTGCGGCCCACTGGGACAGAGGTTCAATTCCAGCAGGGGGCTGGGCCTCCTACTCCCCCCACTGGAGAGCAGTGATGCAAACAAAGAAAAATCAACAATGAGGAAGACATAACGATCCTAGGGGTGTGGAAGCAGCAGCAATCCAGCTGAATTTCTAAAAGGCAGAAGAAGGACAAGTGTGATGATGGGACAGGGCAAAGGTACAAGGAAACAGAAGAAAGATCTACAAAGCAAAGCGATGGATAGAGGCATAAACACAGATATGTGCATATGTAAATATATTAATTCATTAAAATAGGGGTAATAGCTTATGCATATATATTTATATGTCAATACATTGAGGTTGTAGATACACTTCAGACCTTTGCTCAAGGCCTGCCTCAACAGACGAACACTTTGCTCTAATAACCTGGCATTCTGTGATGCTCATAGCATCATCGCTGAAGAAAAAATGAGAGTAAGCAAATGTGGTGAGGAAACTTCATGGTGTCTGCCTATCGAAAGATATATTGTCCGGGGTCTTAAATGTGTGAAATTAAAGTAGCAACCATCCAGCATAGAAGCCCAATGGGGGAAAAAGTACATCAGTCTGTGCAATCATAAGGCATTGATGGGATCAGATAACAGGCATTAGAAGACCCCACACAAACAAAGAAAAAAAAACGTATTGGTGAGAACCAGCGGTGGGGGTGCTAGGGGAGAGGGCGGTCAGATCAGAGACCCCAAGCTTATTTGTAAACAACAGGACATCCCCACACAGAAGGGTCGCAAGGAAGGAAAGAGTCAACCAGGGCACAGTGTAGTACCAATGAAGCACACACTACTTCTCTGGTCCTTTCAGGCTTCCTCACCCCCCACTGCTCTGACCCCAATCCTGCCTTTCATTTCTATCTAGACCAAAGCATGTACACTGACTGCTACAGATAAGAGCTCATGACATACAGAATCCAGGTCAGATAAACTCTTCAGCAACAGAAATGGGAGTAGCTATGATTGACACATAACAACCACCCCATCCTCTGCTTGAAGGGGATGACCTACAGAAATATAGTTGAAGGAGTACAGTGGAGGGTGTAAGATATTATTTGTTTCTTTTTTTTGGGGGGGGGCATCACTGCCCTCAGGTGGTGGGAGTAGGAGGCCCAGCCTTTGCTCCGTGGAGCTGGAATCGAACCTCCATCCCAGTGGGCCGCAGTCCCACGCACAACCACTACGCCACCAGGGCTCGGCCTGGGTGTAAGATATTAAAAGCATCATAATTTATCAAGGGCTCAGAGGGTTGAGAGGGAGGAGGGAGAAGAAAAGAGAAACTGATGCTAAGAGCTCAAATAGAAAGCAAGTGTTTACAAAATGATGATGGCAACTTATATACAAATGTGCTTATTACAATTGCTGTATGGATTGTTACAAGAATTATAAGTGGCCCCAATAAAATTATCTTTAAAAAATGAGTATGCCTCTCATACCATGGTCAGACAAATACATCAATAACAATCTCCCATATTAGCCTAGATGTGAAAATTCTTTTAAAAACTATGGCAGTCTTGTGCTTATGTAAATTTTATGATTGAAATGTAGGGGTGGAGTCTAGCCTATTAATCTGGAGATCGCCATTGAGCAGTCAATGCGGCCTCTATGTAGGCATGGCTTTCTCCTGAGACTTCTGGGAAATCTCGCGATATTTCCCTCATGAAGCTGAGAAGCTATCTCCCCCAGTTGTTGGGAGTTAGTCTTAGAGACGATGAATCACAGACAAGACAAGATGGTGGCGTCCAAGTAAGCTGGAGGAGCCGGCAGAGAGACAATACGGCTTTGCCCTGATGGAGCCAGACCTCTGAAGCTGGGGCAGCCATAAGGAGACCTCTGCCAGCGATGAGTTGCTTCTGCTATTGATGGACCCTGAGCCCTGGAAGCGAGGAGCCATGTGGAGACCCCTGCCAGTGCAAGGATTCTGTACCCACTGACCTGTGACTTCGTGAGTCAGAAGGAGACTTTATAGAATGATTTCGGGCATATGAGTTAATATCGGCCTTATGATTTTGAGCTGGACTGGGCTCAATGTCCTCTTCCTCTTGTATATAAACCTTTTCCTTACATCCATATGCGTGTCTATGAAATTTGTTCCTCTAGTCTACCCGGACTAACACAAAAACCCTTGCCATTAAACTCCAATAATTATTTTTAAAAGGTACATAATAGCCAAGTGTAATTCATACCAGGTATTTAAAGATTATCATTAGAAGAAAAACACAATCTGCTACATAAATAAAACTAAGATGAAAGACTATATGATCATATCTATTCTCATAGAAAAAAAAGTTTCACAATATCCAACATCAATTTCAGATAAAAATGCTCCACACAATAGGAATTGAAGAAAGATTCCTTAACATAATTAAGAGTGTATACAAAACCAGCCAGTTCTATGGAGAAAAATTGAAAGCATTCCCTTTTTAAAGGGAATCAGACATGGGTATCCTTTTTCATTATTCATATTCAACATTATACTGAAAGTCTTACAAGGAAGATCTATCTTGCAAGTATGAGAGGGAAAAGCAAAACAAAACTTAGAGAAATAAAATGATCTCTACTTAATGATTATCTGGCCCTCTACATAGAAATCCAAAGACTCATCAAGAAAATCACTGACACTAATTCAAAGACTCTGAAGTGGCAACATGCAAGATCAACATATAGGATGTCTCACTCTAACAGAGAGAACTCTGAAAATAAGATCAGGACCATTTACAATGGTCGCACAAAAGATTAAATACTTAACATAAATCTAATCAGAGAAACAAAAGACTTATACAAAGGAAGTTAACAAGTAACCAAAAGAGACCTTTAAAAGGGGTAGTATCTGTCCTGCTTATTGATGTAGTGGTTACACTTTGGGCTGCTTACTAAAAGGTCAGTATTCGAAAACCACTAGCAACTCCTTGGGAGAAAGATGAGGCTTTCTGCTCCAGTAGAGAATTACAGCCTCAGAACACGTAGGGGTCACTCTACATGTCCTATAGAGATGCTCAAAGTCAGCGTTGACTCAATGACAATGATTATGGCTATTTATCTATTTACTAATTGGCTTAATGATAGAGAAATTTAACATTGTGAAAATGTCTATATTATCCAAAATGACCTATGTAGATAGGACATTTAATTTCAGTTTCCACCATCATTCTTTAAAGACCGGGCTGTCTGATAGCACACGAAGGTTAAGGTTGTCCATAGTAAGCAGTGCTATACTGAGAATTTCTCACCAAAATTGCAACTTGAAGCATCAAGTTTCTTAAACATGATCATCATGAGTAGGTCTATGAGTTTCATGTGACTACTGCAACGAGCTTAACAGATGCAAATACTGTTATAAGAGGAATTATTGGAATCGGAATTAATCAAGCATTTGGCGAGTGGAGGTGTTTTCATGCTGAGCTTCAGAGTTATTGTCCTTGGGCAGTTGTTAAAGGTGGTGATGATTGAAGTAGCTTAACAGCTACACTTTGGGTTGATAAATTTACAAGGTAAGAAGTTCCACAGGAGAAGGATAAGGCTTTCTATCCTCATAAGGTGTTGCAACTTCACAAAAAGACAGGGGCATCTACCCTATTCTATAGGATCACTGTGAATCAGAATAAATTTGATGGCAGTGTTTGAAGTTTGAAGTTTGTTTATGGATGATTTAAGTTATATATGTAAGTTATGTATGATTTAAGAATATATGCAGGCTGATAAGGAATGGATGATGATAGGGTATGTGTAAATATGACAGTGCCAAGACACTCGATGGTTTGGATCTTAAGTGACCAGAGTTTAAGCGGACCATTGACCGGGGGTGGGCGGTGGGTTCTTGGTTAAAAATTTGGTCTATACAGAGCAACAAAAAATTTCATAGAATGGAAAAATAGTATTGTGATATATTTATTTTGATTTTAAAATGCCATGGGACATTGTTAAATTGTTAAAAAGTGGGACATCTGGTCAGCTTATTTTAAGGCCTTGTTATCTCCTATAAGCTCTTGTGCAGCAACATTTTTAAAGATTTACCATAAAACCTGCTACTCAACAAGCATCATTAAAGTGTTGAAAAGCAAGGATGTCACTTTGAGGACTAAGGAGCACCAGGTATTTTCAATCTCTTCAAATGCATGTAAAAGTTAGACAATATATTAAGCAGACAGAAGAAAAATTGATGCACTTGAAAGATGATGCTGTTGAAGAAAACTGAAAGTGCCATGGTTTGCCAAAAGCATAAACAGATCTGTTTTGAAATAAGTATGCTTATCTGAAGCTCCTTAGAAGCAAGAATAGCAATGTTCAAAGCCCTGACTCAAATAAAAGGAAATCTCCTTGAAGCTGTGTCTTATGTACTTTGGATATATTATCAGGAGAGGGCAGCCCCTAGAAAGGACATCATGTGGGGTGAAGTGAAGTGGAGGGACAATGAAAAAGAAGAAGGTTCTGGACAAGTTGCAGTGACACAGTATTATCAATGATGGGCTCAAAAATAACAATTGTGAAGTTAACACACAGTCAAGCTGTATTTAATTCAGTGGTACCTAGGGATGCTTTGAGCCACCACTGACTTAATTTCATCTGACAACAATTGCCTATGAAGTGCCCCATACCTTGTAATAAACTCCATAATGGATCTGTTGAGATACCAATCAGTTGTAAGAAGATTACAGTGGAATACAACCCTAAACCTAGTTCAAAGCCCTGATGCAAATAAAATGAAATCTTCTTGAAGGTGTGGACTCCTTCCTACAGAAATGGACACTGTGGGTCACCTTGCTTGCTTTTTGCAGGGTCTAGAAGGCATATCTAGCTCACCAATTTCTGATTTGGGGCTTTGAAGCCAATAGTCTGTCAAATTGCCTGCTGACTTTTGTGTCTGCTGAACCAGCAACCTGCCATCTTAACTTGACTATCTTAGGTTCATTGGCATTGCAAGTGATAAGCCTGACCTGTTGACCTTGAGCATCCACCTCTGTGGCCTACTTTTGGCCTGTGTTCTTCCTGCAGGGCTTAAGTACATAAGCCCCCAAACCTGTGTGAGGTAGAAGTCTTCTGCTCAAAACATTCCCACAGAATTTAGACTGAATATGTTCAATTCTGCCACTTCGTGAGCCATTTTCTTGCTCTAATTTTCTCATAGACACTTATTCTTACTGTTTTTACTTCCCTAGAAAACCCAATTTCATGTACATAGTTTTGCACAAATTACATGTGCATGAGGCATGCATATTGCTAATAAAAATAGCATAGCATGCTTATGAAAATACCTTGAAAGAGGTGGTAACCGGGAAATAAAAATGTATAATGTGTCTGCTGTTTGCATAAAATTAGTACTGCGTTTAACACATTTGTCAAGTCAGCATCCAAACATTTTCTTGAAAAACAATAATGACAACAATGTCATGCTCAAACTACTCTTCTCTCATGGAAGACCTTAAACATTTTTTAAAGAAATACATCCTTAGAGATGGTCATTCCTCTAATAACACAATTTAAATCTAATCTGAAAACCTGTTACTATGTAGGACAGTTATAGAACACCATATCATTATAATTTAAATATAAGGTGTGCAACTCACTTACATGAGTAGGAGAACCAAAACAAACTCACTGTCAGCAAATTGACTCCAATGCATATTAACCCAGCCATAGGACAGAATAAACATACCTCTTTGAGTTTCTGAGACTGTAAATCCTTATGGGAGTTTGTTAACATTAGGTACTGTAAATCCTTATGGGAGTTTGTTAACATTAGGTATCTTCAGGTTGCTCTAAATTATAGTGAGTCTAGTAACAACAGAAGGAAAAAACTGCCTGATTCAGTACCATTCACAATTGTTGCTATTTCTGGGCCCATTTTTATAACCCCTAGTGAATTCATCTTGTTGAGGGTCTTTCTCCTTTCGAATGCCCTTAAACTTTATCAAGTAGGATGAGCTTCTTCAGGGACTGGTCTCACCTGATAACGTGTCCAAAATATGTCTGTTGAAGTCTCACCATCCTTACCTCTGAGATGCAATCTGGTGATACTTCCAACATAATATGTTTGTTGCTCACATTTTGGCAGTCCAAGGTACTTTCAATAAACTTTGATAACATCATAGCTCAAATTCACTGATTCTTCTTTAGTCTTCCTTACTACATGTTGAACTTTCACATGCATTGGAACAACTGAGAAAACCAGGGCTTGGGTCAGGCATTTCTTTGTTCTCAAAATAACATTCTTGCATTTCGATAAAATAAAGAATTATCCTGCAGCAGATTTATGGAAACTTAAAGCCTCATTTTCCCCCTAAGAAATGCTTGGTGGGTTGAAACTACACTGCCAGGGCTCCTGAAATGAAGATAGAAGTGAAAATTGATTAACATGTAACACATTTAAGAGAAACAAGGTAAAGTATGGTTTACCAGTGTAAAAATTAGATGACTCAAATCCATGACAGCTCAGACCCTACGAGAATGCCAAGATGAGTTTGCTGTCACTTTAACATTCTATCAATGTCTGTAAATCCAAAGCACCTGGGTCAGTGTTGGAGCTGCAGAGTCATTCCCCACATCAAGGTATTTTCACATTCAATTAAGTTGAAGAGCCACTGAACCTGAACTCCATTCTTGTTACCTTATCATGTTTTGGATGGCTGAAATCGACTTTCGCACAGCTCTATAAGCTGCATTTGATCCATTCTCTAAAGGCTTACTTTCATCATGGTGCCAACTTTCTGGAGATTTCTGAAATGTTGGAACCTGTTTATTCTCAATTAATAATTTAACTATCTACTTTGATTTCCATTTCTCCCCTTTAATACATACTAGAAGTTATCAGTTGGATTAAAGCAAAACATTTTTCTGGGTGATAGCTGATTCTTTTCTCCACTTTAATTATTCATCTATTCAATAAATATTTGTTGAAAATCTCATATGTGTCTGGGATTATAACTGGTAATGAATGGGTTTTTACAAAGGACAACATGTATCCTGCATTATAGAACATACATGACAGCAAGAAGATGCAGCACACATGTAAAGGGCTAATCAAACCCACACAAAAGAACATACCAGAAAGCAATAATAGCCATACAAATATTAAAATTTACCTAATAGTAGTCATTTCACATCAATTCACAGTACAAAAAGTTTCTACAGTGTGGTTTATGCAAAGAATTCTGAGCAAAGTAAATAATAAACTAGAGAAAGATGAAGAGAACAAAATATTCTAGACAGAAGAGTCAACTAGAATATAGGGTGGTACACTATTTTTGTAAAGTTGAAGACAGGAAATATTTTTGTCTTTGTGGGTCAAACTCTGTTGTTATTCCCTGGTATTGCTTCACTATAATATAAACTTAACGAGTATGATTTTACTTCTTTTGGATGGGGGCCATCACTGTCCTCTTGTGGCCGTGGGACCTACCCAGCCTTGCTCCCGGAGAGTTGCTGCTGGATATAAACCGCCAAGCCAGTGGGCCGCAGTCCCGCACTTAACCACTACACCACCAGGACTCAGCCCTATAATTTTACTTCTATTGAGCTTTATTATGAAATCATTTAGAGAATTTTCTTTGACCCTCAGTAGACCCTTGAGCTATCATAAGATCTTGAAAATATAAATGAATTGACACGGTTGCATGTTCATAGATGAGCAGACAACAGATACAAGGAAACTGAGTGGAAATTGTAACACCAATAAGTTCACATGGAAAATGAAAACATAAGGGCAGAGGTATTTCAACGTCATAAATTTTACATATTTGTCCACACATTTTGTTTGAGTTCATGGCTTGCTTTGGTCAATAACTCTTGTGACATACTTAAATATGTCAAAAAGTATTGTTACTAAAGTTCCAGTTCATGCAGGTAAAGCATCAGTCCAAACAAATATGTTTAAACATGCTATTATGATCAGTGCACAGATGCAGACAATTTCAAAAATGTACTTGTGTTAGACTTATTAAGGTGCCTTCAATAAAAGTGAAGTTCAGTTAAAACAGCTTTATCTAATAGGACTTGCTGAATCAGTTGAATTCAATACTTGAGGTGTCAGATCAGAAATTTATGACAATTTTTAAAAATTTTATTGGGATCTATGTTACTCTGGGTACACTAGAGAAAAAAATCATAAGCATGCTTATGTATATAAGGGAGAGAGGTTTATATATAAGAAAAATTAAACATTAAGAAAATATTCTAGCCCAGTCCAGTCCAAGATCATAAGTGCATTATTAGCACAAATGTCTGATACCAATCAGTAAAGTCCTCTTCAGACTCACAAAACACATACCATGATGTCAAATGCTGGATGAGCACAAGCCAGTGGGTAGAAAGTCTTTGAATCCAGTGGTTTAAGCATCTCAGCACTGGCAGGAGTCTTCATGTGGCTTCTCTAAGTCTAGGTTTCTGACTACAGTAGGATAAGTATACAATGGTTCTCTTCAGAGATATCTCACAGGGATCCGTTGAGTCTCTTAGGCAGCGAGTGTTGTCAGCAGAAAGTCTCCAAGAAAGTGAACTGAGAGAGAGAATGTCTCTCATCGCCAAGAAGAAGTTACCACATTTCCCAGTATTCGAAGAAGGCCATGCCCACAAAGAGGTCTCATTAACTATCTTCGGAGTGGCAGGCGAGTCTTCACCCCTATACTCTTAATCCTCAAATTGATACCAGGACCATCACAGGATCATTATGGGCTAATCGTAAGAGATTGTCTCAAAGAACACAGGATGGCCTCTATGGCCTAAAGAAAGACAATTTAAGAAAACAGAAAATCTAATTTTTGGAGAAAAATATAGAGGAATGGTGCTCAGGATTTCTCCCCAATCATTACAATGCACCTGTTCACTCTTAAAAAAATAGCAAGCTGTCCTAAGAGAATTTTATTCTTTGGGAATGATAGAAGCATTGCATTTAGAAGCATATAAACCAAGATGTAGGTTATTTCAAGAAATGGTCATTTCACATTTGGATTTTTTTGTGTGTGTCGGCATCACTGCCACTGATGCTCATGGGTGCTACCAAACCACCACTGGATTTGAACCGCCAAGCCCCTAGCTGCAATTCCGCACTCAACCACTGATACCACCGGGGCTTAGCCCTCATATTTGGATTTTTTTTGTTGAATAAAGTTTTACAAAATTTTGTAGCCGTGCTTTTTTTTTAACTTGTCTTAGAAAGTAGAGATTCAAATAGTTCATGTGTATTGAGGATAATTATTTTTGGTTTTAGGAACAGCTTCATTAAACCTCTAATTCCTCAATGAAAATTTAATGATAAATTGATAAGACTGACAGCAGGTGACTTGTTAGTCTACATTCTAGTAAGCTAGGACAACCGTTGTGTCTTTAGCTTTATTAAAGTTATTGGGAATATAAAGATTTTTAAAAATACATTTAAGGAAGTAGATTCAATAGAATTTTCTGAAGGCATATGGATGGTCTTTAATTATGAATTGGAGAAAGCATAAGGGTGGATAAAGTCTGAAAACAATGACAATCAAGAGCTTTATTCTGGTCTACCTTATTCGTTTGTATCTGTGCATCTTACTGTGATAGCTTGTGTGTTTCTTTGATGATGGCATCTGTGTCACTGGCATTTCAAATACAAGTGGAGTCACCCAAAATGAACATATTTCAGCAGTTTCCATACAAAAACAGACTACAAAGAAGGAATAGACTGTCCCCGTCAGAGAAATTAACTACTGTAAACCTTGTGGATAACAGCTGACTTCTGAAAGTCTAGCAAATAGCAGCTTAACATTGCTAGAGATTGTATTAGAAGATAAGCCCATCATGCTGGAAGGCACTCAAAATATTCCCGAGGAAAGCTACCTTCTCAAAGTAGACTATACTATAATGATACCTTCTCAAACTAGACTATACTATACTAGACTACTATACTATACTATACTACTATAAGTAGACTATACTATAATACTATACTACATTGTGAATAGAGTAAAATCTTTGTTACTTTCACTTGCTGATGGAGCATGACTTAAAATGAATAAATAAAATCTACAAACATCTATTCATCAGAACTTGTAATATACAAAATAAGGCTTTGGGAGTCAACAAAAGTAAAATGGAGGGAGAGATGGAAAGATGGTGTCCAAGTGGGTTTATCCACCTGGAGCTCTGGCTGCCAGACCAGAAAATGATGAGGTAAGGAGAATGAATCTGGGAGGTCAAGTCTTAAATTTAAAATTAGGGTACTAGGGTCTGAACCAGACCCCAGTTTTTTTTTTTTTAATTTTCATTCACATAGCAAACTGAGAACATACTGAAGCGTCTAGGTTCATTGTACTGGACTCACAGGCTTCAGATGGAGCCCCTGCCAATGCCCTAGTCCTGCAGTGAGCAGTAATTTCCCCAATTTGCTGCCTAAAGGTGGTCATAATCCCAGACTTGAAGGCAACATCTGAAAACTAGTCACGAGACCCCATACCAGAGCTCTCCATGCTCTTAGTTACCTTGTGCTCACTTGTAACCTGGGGTTCAGGGTTGGTACCAGTAGCCATCGATTTTCAGCAATTGAAAAGATGCCAGGACAATTACCTGAGTCGGACTGCAGAGCATAAGTGTGGCAGAGCATAAGCAGGTAGTCACAGCCCAGGAGATAAATTGAGTCCCAGTTGGACAAGTAGTAAACAGTCTATCTGATAAGCTAGATCTCCTCTCCTGGGGGTCAGCATGAAGCCTCAAAATCAGGGCCACCCACAAGTCTAATATAAAAAAGAGAAAAAAGTATTTTCTTGGTAAAATCTGCAAATTCCAGGTTCATTGCTTAACTCCAAAATAAACTTGCAGAACAGGTCCTTCAGCATGCATTAACATAAGGGAGCCAGAAAAAAAGAATGCTAGACATTAACTGCAGACTCGAGGTTTTCAACAAAACAAAGATCCTCTGGAGAAAATATCAGTCTCAAATAATTTCACTGAGCAAAAACACAGAGCCCATGGCCAGGGGGCCAATTTAATTTAATTCAATTCAAGTAGGTCAGGAAAAAGAAAAAAAAAAAAAACACCTGAACTATTTAGGCATCAGCAGGCTAGGAAAAATAGCCACAAAACTGTGGAACTGCAAGCCTAACCGTGGGAAGCTACTGTCTGTCCTCAGTGGTCTTATACGCAGCTGGGAAGGTCCTGCCTGTCCTTCAGTTGGGATCCTCTTTGACTCTGTGGAAGATTGTGCCAGGTTCCCCTAAAACAACTTCTAAACAGCAACCAACAGAAACCAGCCCCAACAGTCTCAATGAAAAAAGCAGGAAAAACAGAAGATAACACTGGAAGAACCCACAAACCTAACAATGTGCACACAAGAAGCAGACATTGACCTAGCACAGAAAGAAATCTTCAGAATACTGCTAGGAGTCATACAGTATATGAGGGAAGCAGTAAAGAAAAAAGATGAAATGATAGAGGAGACAAAGGTCATGCACAAAACACAAAACGTAAGGGATGGAAGAACAAAGCCCAATAGCAAATTGACAAATTGTGCCAAGAGACTTTAGGAAGCAGAGAATCGCAAGAGTGCCTTCGAAAGCTGGTCAGCAAACTGCAGCTCCTGAGACATACACTGCTCTTTCAGTGTAAACATATTGCTTTCAAGTATCATGGAAAAATTTTGAAGGTTATTATCCCAGATCACCATGTTTTCATTTGTTTGGAAAAACATATTTAAGGTTCTTGATTGATTTTAAAGTTGTTAGGAGGAACAGAATTGGTTCTTGGGCCTCAAGAGTTTGCTGACCCCTGACCTAGAGGATAACCAGGCAGACTTCAACATGCAAGAAAGGCAACCATATAAGACAATCAGGGAAGCGTAGCAAACCTGTGAGCCATGTTTGATACTGTGAAGAGGAATAATATCACAATAATTGGTCTGCCATAGCAATATCTAACAAAGAACTCAACAGTGAAAATAGTGAGGGGATTCTTAGAGAAAAACTTCACCAGCCTAATTCATGAAAATCAGGCAATTATTCAGGAGGACAAAAGAAGACCAGCCAGACTTACTCTGAAGAAATCACTAAGAAACCCAATAACTACATTATCTATGAGGAAAAGCAGCAAACCATAAGAGCAGTTAGGGAAAAGCAAATTATCACTTATAAAGAATAAGAATATGTTCAGACCTATGAGCAGACATGATGAAGAAGAGGAGGGAGTGGAGTAGCATACTCTAAAAATTGAAGGAAAATAATGCAAACTCAAGGATACTATATCCAGCCAAATTATCTATTAACATAGATGGAGAAGTAAGAGTATTCCCAGACAAGGAAAAATACAAAGGACATGTAAAAAGGAAACCAGCCCTACAAAAGTTTCTTGCCAACCCAGTGTGGACAGAACAGCACTCACTGAACACAAATATGAGACTGTCACATAGAAAACTCCAACCACAGGGTGAGAAAGAGAAAAAAGACTCTAAGATAGCATGAGCTCAACGGTGGAAAGGAGGCAAGAATGAAACACACACACACACACACACACGCAAGTACACACACACACCACAAACTGATAAGACAGGTTGGTAGGAAACTACCCAACAAAAAAAGTCCAAGATGACATCACAGAGTTCACAGATGAATGCAACAACACTGAATATCAATGGACTGGATTCAGGCACTAAAAGTCAGAAGCTAGAAAACGGGTTTAAAAAACATAACACATTGGTCTGTGGTAATGAGGTAGACACACATTTGGCTTACAGACAAAAACATGGTGAGAGTTAAAGGTTGGAGAAAAATATACCAAGCAAATGGCAATTCAAAAAAGCAGGAGTTTTAATCTCTGAAAAATACGATCTCAAGGTAAAAGTCATACCAAGAAACAAGAAGGGGTACTATATAATGCTCAAGGGAACAGTAAACCAAGAACAGTAAGCATAATAAATAAATAGACACCCAACAATATACTCATGAAATTCTTAAGTCAAACACTCCAAAAATTGAAAAAAGAAACCATAGACTCAATAATTATAGTAGGTCACGTTAGTACATCACACTCTAAATAAAGACATATCACAGGGAAATAAATTTAACAAGGAGGCCACAGATCTAAACAAAACAATTGAATTGCTTGACCTGAGCTTTCTACTTAAATGCAAAACAAAAGCAAAAAAGAAAATCAACACGCTTTCTTTTCAAGTCCACAGGATACATACTCAAAGACAGACCATATGCTGGGAGACAAGCTGCACCTGAGTAGATTCAAAAACATAGAAATTATACAGACTTCTCTCTCCAACTTCTATGCCATAAGGCTGGAAACCAAAAAAAGTATGATGAAGAAAACAAGGGCAAACAATTGGAGGTTGAATACCTCTCTGGTGTAAAATGAGTGGGTATTGGTCCAGATCAGAAATGAAATCAGAAAGTTTCTAGGAACAAGTCAGAATGAAAATATGACACAACAACGGTCTTGATCAGAGTAAGCTTGATACCAATACATGCACACATGAAAAAGGGAGAGAAACTTATGGTTGATATGCTGGCATAAAGCTTGCACCAATTAGAAGAGAGTCAACAAGACAATCCTACTAATTGCAAAAGTTGTAATAATAATAATAAATATAAGTAGAAAATAAAAAAAAATCAGAGCTGAGATACAGGAGAGAGAAA